>VZTR01029875.1:3457-15066 GCA_013400775.1 Chaetops frenatus
CTGCTGGTGCAGGCCAGGATGCCACTGGCCTTCTTGGCCACCTGGGCACACAGTGGCTCGTGTTCAGATACTGTCCACTGAGCCCCCCAGTTCCTTTTCTGCTGGGCAGCTTTCCAGCCACTCTTTCCCAGGCCTGAAGCGCTGCAGGGGTTTGTTGTGACCCAAGTGCATAACTCGGCGCTTGGCCTTATTGAACCTCATACAATTGGCCTCATCCCATCCATCTAATCTGTCCAGATCCCTCTCCTGAGCTTCCTACCCTCCAGCAGATCAACACACCCAACTTGGTGTTGTCTACAAATTTACTGAGGGTGCACTTGATCCCCTCACCCAGATCATTGATAAAGATATTAAACAGGACTGGCCCCAAAACTGAACCCTGGTGATCACCACTTGTGACAGGCCACCAACTGGATTTAACAGCATTCACCACCATCCTCTAGGCTGGACCATTCAGTTACATATAAACCTTAATAAGATCAAAGCAAAACA
Source organism: Chaetops frenatus (assembly GCA_013400775.1). Taxonomy (NCBI): domain Eukaryota; kingdom Metazoa; phylum Chordata; class Aves; order Passeriformes; family Picathartidae; genus Chaetops; species Chaetops frenatus. The sequence continues at coordinate 3,950 of VZTR01029875.1, forward strand.
TAATAATCAGCAAGCTCATTTTTTTCTCTAATTTTAAATTGGGGCAAAAGACCATCAGGTCTATAACACCTGTGAAAACTCTATGTTGAATATTTATTTCTTGTTTGCTCATAAATTCTCAGTGGTCTTGTAGCAAATGATCTCCCCCTTTTGGGCCAATGGAATACTTGTCATTTCTGCATAGGTAGCAATCTATCTGCCTCAAGCTGCTGACTACCTCAACAGGATCAAGGGAAGAAAAGTCCTCATTTATTTATCTGTAAGAATTATAAAGTGCTATTGGAAGATTTTAGATGTACTTCCTTGTCAGATGTGTCCACTCTGAAGGTCTTCCAATGTAAACCTGGTAATTACCAGAGGTGAAATATCCCACACAAACATCCAACCTACCAACCCAGCACTCACCTGGCATCACTGAATGACATATCCTGTGAAAATAATAGCAATAATTAGTCATTTTTCAAAGACATTTCCTAATAGAAGGGTTGGAAGGAACCTTAAAGATCATATCATTTCAATCCCCCTGTCATGGGCAGGGGCACCTTCCACTAGATCAGGTTCTTCAAAGCCCCATCCAACCTGGCCTTGAACAATTCCAGGGATGGGCATCAACAACCTGAAAATCTGTCTTTCTCCAGCTCCTCCTATCTAGTCCAGCTCTATGAGGTGAAGGTGACAGGGAACCATTCACAGAAACTGAAACAAATCAAACAGGGAAAAACAAACAAGAAAAAAATTACTTGGGACAGTTGAAACATAATATGTCTCAAGGAACTCTTTCTGTTCCCTAAAATAATTAAATCCCAAAGTTTAGAAGTCCTTTCCACTGTAATTTTCCACCTTGGACAATGGTGAATTAAACCAGGGGAGGCAATCAAAAGGATAATAGAGCATGCTAAGTATAAAAGTCTAAGCATCTACCCTTGAACAACCCCCCTCCAAAAAAACCCCAAGAAAACAACAAAACCCATCTCCTGAAAGGAAACTATAAATACCTAATACAATGAAAAATATAGAATTTTATGGGTCCAATTAAACAACTGTAGAGCCAAGTGCATACACAATTCCCATTTCTGAACAGAAAAAAAATCCATCTGCCAGTAAAATCCCTCTGTTTACTGATATACATTGTATTGTCCAGCCTTTTCTAGATTGTCCACTTGTTAAGCAGTTCTGTAAAGTAGTCCTATGTTTTCATTCCATCCAGTAGCTTCCTCTGTAACCCAGAACTGTGGTATGAAAATGTCACATGCACAAATATTTAAGTAAATATTTTTACTGTATATAGTCATATGGAATAGTTTGAATGTGATCCTACTCTTACAAGAGAAGACAGACTGGATATCTGACAGCACAGAGAGGCAATATGACAGGGTTTTTTGCCTTTTTTTTTTATTGTGTCCATTTCCTTTCCTATCATTAACAAGATTGCAGGATCACAAGTTTATTTATTGATGCTTTTACTGGATCCAGCATATCAGGACATGATCCTGACAATCCCATACAAAGATGAACCACAGGTCTAGATTTAGGGAAATACTTGCCAGCTTTGTCCCATCTCAGAAACTTCAATGTCTACATAAATATACTTAATGTATAATTGCAGGTCCACCAGCACAGTAACCAGTACTGTGATTGCTTTCCACCACAGTGTCAGCTTCTTGCTTCTGATGAAACCCACCTAAGGCCTTGACACCTATCATTGGAGATGCTCCCCAAGCAAGGTCAACTTTTGGGAGAGCAAGAATTTGTGAACACCATGAGGGGAAGGATCAAGGCCTGAATCATCAAACTTGTAGCTCCTTGCTCAACTGTTAACTTTGGACATCTCTCTTTGCTCAACAAGGTGGGTATGACCCCAGGCAGACAAACTCACACAACCAAGACCATGCTAGGCATGATTGCCCTATTAATGAGTAAGGCAGCAGAATTGTTTTTTGATTTGCATCTCACAGAGGATTTTGCAGGGACAACTTTGCTTCAGAGGAACTATTTTCCTCCCAACAGTGTACCAAGTAAAACACTTGCCAAGTCGTCCAGCCACTCTATATGATCATCCGCCTCCTCTTTTAGCTAATGGACTAATGCACAGCCTCTGGTGCCAACCAGAGGGCATTCAGCTTAGAAAATACTAATGTGTAAAAATGTCTGCAGACTGACTACATGAAAAGCAATATACATTTTTAATTTGAGTGATATGCAGCGTTTACGATAATTAGACAGCACATTAGCATGATTAAACCAGCACTGTGGATCAGAGTGACAAGGCACTCAACTAGAATCTGAAGCCTTTATTGCCAGAAGTGTGCTGTGCTTGTCCATTGAGCAACTGCTTGCCCTGTCCTTTTGCAGCGTGTTTCAAGCTGTCATTGCAGGGGGGTGAAATTTTCCTTGACAAGCAAACAAATCCATTAACATGTTAACAGGTTTTGCATGTACATGTGGAAAATATTAGGGACACCAACATAACAGCATGGTTAAGAGGGCAGTATTTAGTCTAATACAACAAAATGCTCAAGTTTTACTAGGGGAAAGCAAGCAATATGCTTTTACCTATCCTGAAAGGTAGGAAAGGAACTGATTTTCAACAGTGGTTAAAATAACAGGACTAGGAAACAACAGAAATCACTTCTAATTATAGCTGCTAGGTAGTTGATCTCTACCTTTAGCATCCATCAAACAGCCACAATTATATTGCTATGTATGATTGCTTTGTGTATACCCTCCAAGTACTCTAAATCAGTCTGCTCTCTTACTCGTTGCTGGGAGCTTTGCCATTGATTTTACTCAGGCCAGAATTTCACCCTTGTTTCAGCCAGCATAAACCCTGTCACCAGACCTTTTCTCTGGAGCAAGCCAAACGTGATAGAAAGTGGAAATGATGGCAAATGGACACAAAGGCTACCCACACATTTAAAAGTGGAAACAGCCCTGGCTGGCCAGCAGCAGGATGCCGGTGGAAGTAGCAGCACCAGGCAGAGGAGCTCAGGAGAGTTCCCTGACCTAAAAGGAGCATCTGTGCACGAACAACATCCATCTATCTGTTTGTTGAGCAGCACATTCTGTCCTGGATGTCAGACACAGCCCTGTGTACATTGCTGTCCATTCTCTATTTAGCCCCTGACATAACTAAAGTCAATAAAATTCCATGAGGGCAGCTGGTCCTAACTCTCAAATCGGTTTTCCTATGCCAGCTCCACATACACATGTCAAAAATCTGAACATATACATCAATACAACCTTTCTGTGTTTATATACACAGTGGAACAGTTTTGAATAGAAAATATATGACTGTTAGCATAGTTTAACAGTCTACTATATAACACCAGCAGTACTTTTTTTACAAGAGACATTGATTCTTCCTGTTCAGGGATGAGTTTAAAGAGCTTCATCTTTGTTGCAAGTCAATATTGGCCTTTCCCTTTTTAGGGTAGGTTTCTGAATTGGAGCATTCCTTACCTCTGCTTCTGATTAAAGGTTGTCTGAAGGGTTTTGTAGTGTTTTCTGGGAAGCAAGGCATGCGTATGTAATAGAAGAATCACATTGCAAGTCCCACACTTGAGCCTGTAAGAAGTTTACATCTGGTGTTTTTCATTACTCAAATAAGGGCTTGCATCAATTAAAGTGATTACCAAGACAAAGAAAAATTAAAGGCCCAGATGTGAAATCGTGAATGGGGAGGAAGAGGAAATCTCAAATAGCTTCTGCAAAAAATCCATCCATCCATCCATCCATCCATCCATCCATCCATCCATCCATCCATTCTTCTATGTGATGATGTACATAGTGAAAATTCCCCAAATACATTCAAACTAAAAAATAGAGTTATCTGAAAGAGACACACTTCAAGAAATATTCAAAAAGTACAACTTAGACCCGAAGTTAATACTGCCTGTGTTCAATCCCTTGATCTCCACCGCATGTGCTAGAAGGGCACAGAGAACCTTTGTGGGAATTTGTAAGTAAATATAAATATTTCTTCCACTAGCAAGGTACATTTGGGAACAGAAAATTACAACCCAAGAGTCTGAAGACATGTTGCGATTTAGATCAGTGGTTAAAGCCAAGTGAATCAGGGGTTTAAAATCAAGGATTTAAAAGAAATCTAAGAAATATAGGTAGAAGGGTTTAGTTAATAATATAGGATCATTAAGTTACTTATTATGTGAAACTAACTAAGGCTGGAACTATATATCACTCAGCTGACACTTTTCTGTTTGAAGAAGGAAATTGGGAATAGGGATAAAGAAGATGATGGCATTGTGAGAGCAAAAGGGCTGCAGACAAGAAAGATGACACATTGTAAAAATGAAGGAACCGTGACTACATCCCAGATGAAGGGCTAACTGAAATCCAGATGGGGAGATGGAATAAGTCCAAGGGGACAGGATGCCCTGCCAAGGGACATGGTTGAAGAGTTCATCAGGAGGAAGACTTCCCATCTTCATCCCAAACGACCACTGACCCAATTCAAGAAGCCCACTGACCCAATTCATGAACAGGAGTGCGCAAGCGTGAAGGGACTTTGACCTCATTTTAATACGACATGGGGGGGAGGTGTAATTAATATATACATATGTATGAGGCGGATCAAGTAACTTTGAATATTGTAGATAAATACAGAATCAAAGGACTGTAAGTTTCTCACACGTCTTTGGGGTGCTAACCCCCGTGTGCCCGGCGCTGTCAATAAACATACCCCTTTCTACCTTTAAGTAGTTAGAGGGTTCATTTTTCCATGCTTCACAAGCCAGCCAGTTATTAAGCTAAGTCTATTCCCAACTGATACCTATCTAATAGTTTTTAAGAAATGAACAAATGCTTCAGCATTTTGAAATGTAAAAAAATAAATTAAACACTATAAAGGATGCAATTTAACCAGTATTTGATTGTTGTGGATGCCCTGGAAGGGCACCCCCTAGGTTCTGACTTCTCCCATAGATTCCAGTTTCACTTTCCCCGTTTGCCTTACATGGCCAAGTTCCGAGTTCTGTAACTTCATTGGTTCAAGACCTGTTGATCCCTGCCCCCTAGCCGCTCCTTCCCTGTCCTCACATTGGGCCCTCATAGCCTGGCCCCTCCTCTCCCCCCACCCTCACAGTCCCCCGTGGAAATGCTTCCAGGAAAGGTTGCGGTGCAGGGCAGCCTGCACCTGCACCACAACAGTTGGCGCCTGAACAGGGACCTCTGCTAGAGGCTTCCTGTGTCTCCTGGCAGCTGCAGCTGCCTGGACAAGTCGCATTCAGAGCCCCAACTCCCCGAAGAGGGTTCACGGTTTTACGTGGGCTCTCGGAGGGCACGACCAACAATCCCAAGCAGGGCTAGGACAAGCAAAGGGACCCGTCGTTGCAGCAGAGCCCCTACAAGATCTTTTCTGTTGACCCGCAGTGTGATTATAGGGGTCTCTTCCTCTTTTTGTTTCTCCTTTTAATCTTGCGGGGGGTTTAGCATTGCGAAATGGATTCTAAGCTGTCCCAGTCGCAATAGGAGGTCAATTCTCAAGTTTGCAAATCCCTTTTAGATAAGAATGTTCAGTTTTCAAAGGGGGAGTTAAAAGCCTTTGATCCTTTACTTTTTAAGTATTTTCCTATCTTAATGAGGGAACCAGCTCTTTCTCTTAGTTTTTGGGACATTTATTCTATTTTTTGTTCTATATATTTAGTGGTTGAGAAGTTAGAAAGGGATTTGGGGAATGTTAGACGTTTGGGAAGTTCAGATCCTCAGTTTTCTCCCCAGTTACCATGTCCCTCCATCCCCCCCGCCATTCCTACACCTTCTTTTCCGCCTCAGGAGGGATCAGGAGACGAATTCTGCCCTAGGGCGCAGGGCTGCTACCATCTTCCTGACATCTCCCGATCCCCTCTGCCCCCCTCCCGGGATTGTACCAGCCATACAGTCCTAGATTTTTCCCTAAACCTCCTTCCTTCACCCACTAACCCAGTTTTGGCTTCCCCCTGCTGCTGCCCAAGATGGCGCTGCTGGCCACGTGCCTTGCTGCTCCATCTTGTCTCCTTCTTCTCCAAGTTTTCCTACCGCGGCTCCACAAAATGGCGTGGAACCCACCAAAGTGGCCGTGGACGTCCTGCTGCCCCTGCCCCGCCCATTGGTTTTCTCCCCCCCAGTGACCCTCCCTTCGCACCCAGTGTCGTGCCCAGCCTTTCATCCCCTGCATCGGTGACTGAGCCCACGTCAGAATCCCCCCCCTCTGTTGCAGACCCCTTCTACCCCTCCGGGAACCCCATCCCTTCCAGTAAGCGGGCTGCTCTGGAGGGAGAGTGGGGGATGATGACGAGGCAGCCACCGAGGGTTGTTTTCAGGCAGAGAGACAGCTCTAGGCGAGAGTCCACTCGGCAGAGAGAGTTTAGAAATCTCTGCGGGGCTTTTGAAGTTTGTGAGAGGAGCAGCAGTAGGTGCTCCATTGCCATAGCCCATGCTGACTGCTTGGCAGTGGCACCTCCACCATGGGCAGGGTCCGCCGCCACCCCTGCTGCCAATGCAGCCTCCTAACCACTGCCGCTAGAGAGAAAGGAGGGGCCCATGGGTGCCGAGAGAGGCAGTGGCAGTAGAGGCTCCCTCGCAACCCAGGGTAACCATGGACTCGGCCACCTCCATCGCGGCACTGCTGGGACAGCTGCAGCTAGGCGTGCTGCTGCTGAGGCCACATGGCTGCCATGTGCAGCTCCCCAGCACAACTGCCACGACCATGTCGAGCTCTGCGAGCTCGTGTCTGCTCCTGTATTGGTGTACGGCTACTGTGACTGTCTGCTGGCATTGGGCTGCCAGCAGCTCCACCCTGCCACTCTGACCCTGCCAGTCACTGCAACCCTTGCCAGGATTCTCTCCCTACCTGATGTCCTGCCTACAGTGCACATGCTGATGCCCTGCCTACTCCACCTCTGCATTCCTACCCACCCACAACCTCACTCTGCTAGCCCAGCCCGCCTTCGCAGGTCGACCCTCCACTATTCCACCTGTGGAACTTGCAAAACTCTGTTAAATTTTATGCACAGTTTGTTGTATTGTTACCCCTTTATTTAATAAGTTATGGTTATAAGCGTTGATATCTGCCATCATTAGTTCTTAATATCCGCTACTGTTGATGCAATCCAATGTTTGTTTTATTATTTTATTTAACTCTGAAGTTCATTTATGTAACCATTGTTTTTATTGTTCTGTTTATGTTTTCCTGTTTAACTAAGAAAAAAATGGGGAGTTGTGGATGCCCTGGAAGGGCACCCCCTAGGCTCTGGCTTCTCCCATGGATTCTAGTTTCACTTTCCCCTGTTTGCCTTACATGGCCAAGTTCCAAGTTCTGTAACTTCATTGGTTCAAGACCCGTTGATCCCTGCCCCCTAGCCACTCCTTCCCTGTCCTCGCATTGGGCCCTCATAGCCTGGCCCCTCCTCTCCCCCTGCCCCTTGCCTTCCTGGTAAAACCCTGAGATTCTTTACCCCCTGTGTTCTTCCTCTGCCCCTTCCAGCATGTAGATAGGTGTCGAGGTCCGCCGCTGTGTAGGCATTGACCTCTGCCAATAAATCCTGCTGGGAATCCCTGAAGAACCCCTCCTGTATCCGTAGCCTCATTTCCACTGGCTGCGCATGTGAGTGTGGTAAGCGCCCACCACCCTGACCGGAGCGCCTTCACAGTCCCCAGTGGAAACACTTCCAGGAAAGGTTGTGGTACAGGGCAGCCTGCACCCACACCGCAACAGATTGTCTCAGTTTGGAGACAATTTTAGGAGAAAAACGCTCTGGAATGAGCGTTTTCTCTAAAGAAAACGGGTTTGGGCACTCCCCTCCCACTGATACAAAAGGATTTTCTTGGATGAAACAGAAAAAACATGTTTATTTAACAAACAGAGCCCACAGGGCACTGGAAAAAAGCCCCGAAAAACAAAAAAACAAAACAAAACAAAAAACCCAACCAAACAAAAACCTGTTAAATATTGAGCCTCCTCGCTGCGGAGAAAGCTGGTGGAAGTAGAGCTGTCCTGAGGTCCGGAGCCAGGATGCGGTGTCCCGCGGCCTCCCTGTCAGTCCGCAGCATCTGGCTCCCACCGATGTTCTGGTCCTTGGACCAGAGCTAAGCCGAACAGTTCCAGAAGAAGCCACAGAAGTCACCAGAGGATTGCTATTGCAGTCCCAGGAAAACTTGCCTCAGCTAACAAGAACCAAGCTAGCTAAAAACAAAAATGTAACTCCCTCCCCGCCACAGAGCCGAGCACCCGGGAGAGAGTGTGCCTGAATGCAACACTGTGCCAGAATTCCCTCAGCTCCCACCCCTCCCTCAGACCCAGCTTAACGTTACAGGACACATTTCTGGGCATAAAGCAGATGACAGGAGATATAGTATGCCTTAGGTTACAATGTAAGATGTAACCAAATGTATGGATTCTATTACCATCTTCATAAGCTGTTAAAACCAGGTGGGGTAGTGCTCCTTATCTCCTTCATGACTCATCCCTGATAACTCCAGAGGACATTTTCTGTTAATGGGCCAGCTGGTAAAAACAGGTGAGGCCGTGATCTTTATCTCTTCCATGACGCATCCTCCCTCCAGGGGGACATCCCCTGTTAATAGACCATTGAGTCTCACTGCATGAGTCATAAAATTACATCATCCCATTGTGAAATGCTCCATCCAGGGGGAGGAACCAAGCATTCCTACCTGGATATAATCTGAGATTTGGAACACCACAGGCAGCCTTATCCACTGAATTCCTAGAGGACAAGAGCTCCATAACCACCACTGGACTTTCAGAGGAAGATCAAATCTTTCTACAGGGTCACTCCTTCAACAGAACCACATCTACCTGATTCGCGGTAAAACTCCACAACTCGTAAAAGTAATTGTAAAGTAGGTATGTTTATTCCAGTGCCAGACACACGGGGGATAATTCCTCCAAAAGCGTGCGTGCCGTGAACAGTTTTCCAGCCTTTTTATCCCCTAGAATGTTACATATGTATAGACTTATACCATCCCTCTAATACATATTCATTTCCTAACTTTACCCATCCCCATAATATGTTTCTGGTTCCTCTGGCCATCTTTCGAGGTCTGTGGAGTTTTCTTTATCCTCAGGCCCCTCCTCCCCCCCGGAGTTCTGTGTCTTCGTCCTTGCATGCTTTCCATATCTTGCTTATGGAGACCCAGTATCCGTTCTCAGTAACTGTACATTCCTCTCTTATCCTGTTCCCAGGCCCAGTAACTGTTCATTTTATTCGCATTACTAAGAAAAGCATACTTTTTTGACAGCTAGTCTGTTTAGCTTCTAAATTTTAAGCTTATTGCATCAATCCCACCTTCTCTACAAGATTAGTAAATTCTTTTACTACAGTTACTACGTATACTTTACTCTTGAGCAACTACCACTTTAGAGCGATAAGTGCCACTTAATGGTGCTCCATGTGCTTTTGATACTGTAGTTAGGACTGCTACCTGTTTTAACATTCTATAATTCCAGATAAGTGTAAAAGTAGACAGTATTATATTCAGAATAACTAATATCAAGAGAACTATGATGGGGTGACATAGAACATTCAGTATCCCTTTTGCAGTAGGCGACCATCCAAAAAGAGCAGTTCACCATTTGTAACCCACATCTTGCTTAACTCTTTGTAAAACTGCTGATTTCTTTTACATTGTGGTGGACAGTGACCAAAGTCTTCTGTCTATTTTCTCTAATTTCTTCCAAGATTTCGATTAAGTCTTGGTGTCTTACCAATTGTTTCACCAATGTAGGGCTCATCCCAATCAGTGTAGGTAACAGTTTATGGTACATTGTATAGTTAGACCTTATCAACTGGTGGGATGTAACTGGTGCCAAATAAAAAAATCATACCCAACAATTCTGACAAAATTAAAAATACAGAAATTAGAGTGATTCTTAACAAACAAAGTAACATTTTCATTATCTACTTCTACAAAGGTACAAGTAGTTCTTAAACATATGCATCCTTGACCAATGTATATAAGCAGTATTCTTTGGTTGATATTCTGGTGAATTTCAAAGTGGCAGATGTTTTGTTCTGTATCAAGGCACACACCTCAGGCATGTGTTACTTTTGCAAATGAATCCTTGGTGTTCTCGGGTAATGCAGGATTCTAGATTTCATTATCACTTGGTGTTACTTTCCAAGGGGCCCCTGGAGCCTTCTTTATCCGAGAATGGTGGATCTGGGCACATTGCNACATTGCTCCTAGATTTTAATCTTAGTGAAGGTGGTGAGGAGCACTTGGAATGGCCCTCCCTACTGAGGCTCTAAAGTTTTCTCTGCAAAAGACTTAATGTATACATAATCTCCAGGCTGTATGTTATACACTGGACCATCTAACTCTGCTCTGAGTTCTAGCAACATACTTCTCAATTTGTCTGAGTTGTTTACCTAAAGCCACCATATAAGAGGTCAGTGTCTCTTCTCCAACTTGGGTAGACATTCCTTCTTGTACTCCGTATGGCCTCCCATAAAGTATCTCATAGGGACAATTTTTCTCTAGTTCTGGGTTTAGTTTGAATTTGCATCAATGCTAATAGGAGGGATTCAGGCCAAGGTAAATTGGCCTCCTGCCCTAGCCTCACAATTTGCTGTTTGATTAAATGGTTCATTTTCTCCACTTGCCCGCTAGACTGGGGATGATATGGAGTGTGGTGTTCCCAGTCTATACCTAAATGTTGACTAATTTGCTGCCCAATTTTTGAGAAAATGTGTTCCTTTGTCTGAGGATATCATGGCTGGAACTCCAAAGTGTGGTATTATTTCTTGCAACAGTACTTTGGTCACCTCACTGGCTTTGGCTGTCCTGGTGGGGAAAGCTTCTGGCCAACCTGAAAAGGTATCTGTTAAAACGAACAAGTACTTATAGCCCCCTTTTCTCGGGAGTTCCATGAAATCAATTTGCCACTGTTGTCTGGGCCCATGGTCCCTCTCAATTTGACCAAGCTTTGGCCTGGGGGTGTTTTTGGGAGTAGTCTTGAGGCAAAGTTCACACTGCCGGGTCACCTGAGTGACAGTAGCATATAAATTTCTGGCAGTGATTCTTTCAATCAAAGAATAATATAGGGCATCTATTTCCCAGTGTGTCTTCTGGTGCTCTTCCCTTACTAGTGACCATAATAG
>VZTR01029878.1:0-42580 GCA_013400775.1 Chaetops frenatus
AGTGGTCCTGTCTCTACCCAACACAATCCCAGTACCAGCCCAGCAGGAACTTGTTACCTTTGGGTGAGCCCTGGAAGGACCAGTACTCGGACTCGGAGTGGTAGTAGGGGTCTGGGGAGTAGGCAGGGCTGTACTTGGATGACTGCGCGATGTCCTCGCTGGTTTTGCTTTTCGTGGCTGCAGAGGGGTTTTCTGCAAGAGGAGCAGGCAGAGCCAAGGTGAGGATCCACAGAAGATCCACCCCAAATGAAGGCAAATCCTCTTCCCCTCCCTGCCAGGGATTCATGTCTGGGACAGCACGGAGCAGAGCTGGGAATGGTCGGTTTTCCAACTGCTGACACCTCCTGGAGACAAGGCTGCTGAGGCACACGGTGGGGACAGTGACAAGCAGGGGCTGTCACTGATGTGGCTGGGAAGGGACCCAAAAGGCTCTCGAGAGCCCACGGTGCCACCAGCGCTGGCTCCTGCCCCGTGCTCACCCCAGTGCCACCAGTGCCACCAAGCTCCCCCTGCTGTCCTGTCCCCAGGAGGTGACAGAGGCGATGGAGGAAGGTTCAGACCCAGCAGGGAAGGGACTCTCCGGGTTCTGCCAGGGGAAGGTGGCAGCAGGGGCTTGGTCCTCATGGCAGGGACACACAGAGTGCTCAGTTTGGGGACAGAGCCTCAGCAGCACACGGGGGAGCCCAGGGGGCTGCACCAGAGGCCAGGAGGGTGACAGGGGAAGGAGCACCAGGGACAGGAGGTGGCAGAGCCATCCCACCACCTCCAGCAGGCACGGGGGACCCAGCAGGTACTTACAGCAGCAGGAGCAGCCAGCAGCAGGCGGTGGGAATTGGGCAGGAGGGAGGGGAGAGCCCGGGGAGAGAGAGAGGAGACACAGTCACTGCTCAGGGGGAGCTGCTGTCCCTCCGTGAGCAGGAGCAAGCGGGGACAGTGCGAGCCAGCCCCGCTGAGAGCCACCAAACAAACACCGAGAGGCACCAAACACCGAGAGCCATCAAACACACCCTCCCCTCCATCCTGCAACACCTCCCTGTTTCACCCTGGAACAGCCACCCAGGATCGCCTGTGATTTTTCACACGGCTGCGTGTGAAACTGCAAATTGCTTTTTTCATCCCTTTTCTGAGGCTGTTCTGACTCCCTTGTCCCCTCTGCCACCCCACCACAGCCCTGCTGTCCCTCCCACAGCCATCCCTGGTGTCACTGCCAGCCTTGGCTCCATCCCTCACAACAGGGACGTGCTCCAAAGTCCCACCTGTCCCACGCTGAACCCACTCTGCTGCCCAGAGGGGGAAGCAGGAGCATCCCACCAACACCCAGCACCCAAAATTGGTGCCTGCCCCCTCTCCCACCCTGCCCTGGCCCCGCCGGTCCCCTCCCCGGGGTGACACGGGGACAGGGCCACAGCAGCCAGACCGTACCGTGGCGCTTGTAGATCGGGGGCTTCCTGTAGATGTTACTCTCGCCAGCAGCTGGTGGGAGGAGAGAGAGAGAAAGGGAAGAAAGGAGGGGAGGAGGGAGGTCAGTGTGGGCGTGCTGAGAGCGCACAGGACACGGGTCCTGCAGGAGCCACCTCCCCCAGGCCACATTTCCATCACACAACCGCCTCCGGACCCACGGCAGCCCCGGGAGGGCTCCGGGCCGGCGGCACGGGCCCAGGAGCACGGTCCCGGTGCCAGGACATGCAGTGAGCACCCAGCCGCAGCATGCACCGGGCACAGCCTGCCAGCCGGCAGCGAGGCACCCGCGGCGCGTTCTCGGGGTGCCAGCACCTGCAAGAACCGCCTGCGAGCTACCTGGGGCGAGCCAGCACCAGCCAAAGCCTCTTTCCGCAGCAGAGAGAGAGAAAAGAGCGAGTCGGGAGGGGAGAAGCGAGCTGGACGGAGCCTGGCGCTGGCGGAGCAGGGACGGGGCCATCCATAAACCACCGAGCGGCAGCGGGAGGGCAGGGCAGGGCAGGGCAGCGGGGCAGGGACGGGAGAGGACCTGGGGGAAGCCTCTGGGTGTCCTCACGGTGCTGTCCCAGGGCATCAGCGATGCGTTCGCGGGGCGCTGCCCCGCTTTTGGGGCGGGGGGAGATGCCAGGAGCTGAGCGGATGACCCCGCTGAGGGGTGATGGGCAGCTCTGCCTGCTTCCCAACCCACTGTCCCTTCCTGCCCGCTCCGTCCCCGTCCCCGTGGGCTCTGCGTGGCCGGGAGCGGGTGGTGGCCCTTACCTGGTGGCCCCCTGCAATCCCTGCAGAAGGGGAGCAGGCATCTGGCAAGCCCAGAAGACTCTGGGGGGAGGGAGCGGCGGGCCCTAGGGGGAGTATAAAATAGTCATCTGTAGCGGATGGGTGTGGAAACGCCTCTGGCAGACACGCTCCGGCTGGTGGTCCTGGGGGGGAAAGGGCAGGGGGGGCGGCAGGCTCTCACCAGGGGGACTCATCTTGGTGTGGGGAGCGGAGGGGAGAGGAGGAAGAAGAGGGATGTTGCAAGGATCAAGCAGAACTCCGGGCGGCNCAAGCCGTAGGTCCTGTTTATGGATGGCCTCTGCCGGGGGGTAGATCCTGCTGCCAGCTGGCTCTAGGCGGGCGGCGGAGCTGGGCATGCGACACAGCGGGGACGGCACATGCGGGCATGCCACGGGCACGGCGCTGCCCCGGGGCAGCTCCGGAGCCTACCTGGGATGTGGAAATGCTTGGGCCCTTGGTATGAGGTTGGAGTGGAGGACCTCACATCTAACTGGCTATAGTAGGGGGAGCTGCGCCCGCTCTCGGTGCCTGCGCGGGGCCGAGCAGAAGCAGCCGTGAGCGACCCGGAGAGAGAGAACAAGAGGCAGAAGAAAATGGGTGTTAAACGCAGCGGTGTTAGAAGAGCAGGGGCGGCCCGTGTGAGGAGCGGGGTGAGACGTGCTGCGGTCCAGGAGTGGCGGTGATGGAGCTGGGGGAGGTTTCCCGCATCTCCGGAGGCGGAGGGGATGCGGAGGAATCCGCGGTGCGGGGGCAGCGCTGCCCCGGTGCTGCCGGGAAAGCCGGGCGTGCTGCAGAGGAGCAGCGGGGCTCCCAGTGACCTTGATGCCTTAAGCTTTAATTTTTCTTTCTTTTCCTGTTCTGCTTTAGCTCCATATGCAGTGTCCCTGAGCTCTCCTCACAGGGCAGTCACACACAACACTTCTCTCCAGCCCAGGATTCAAGGACAATCCTTCCCAACCTCAGCCCCAAAAGCACAAACAACGTCAAAAAGAGGAGGACAAGCGAGGAGGATGGAACTTCATCATTCCAAGGGATTCATTGGGCAGCTCCCCTCAATCTGCAAATGGAGCAGAACTGATCAAAGTGTGGAACCCCGTGGGCAAAGCCCCTTTTCTGTGTCCATGCTGAGGCCCATCCTGGCAGGGGCTGCAGCCGGGCTCTGCCATTGCCAGGGTGGGGCCTTGGGAGGCCTTGCAAGAAATAAATCCCTGCTTTATGCCTCCCCTTCTGCCTGCCCTCTGCTCCAGCTCTCACTGATAAGGCATCAACCTCAGAGTGTTGCAGTCCTTCCTCCACAGCTGCAGAGGACAGGAGGCCCAGCCCAGGCAGGCTCTGCTCCCTGCCATGCTCCGGGGTGTGCGTGCACGCTCGTGTGCAAGGAGCTCCCTGGGCACAAGCACCCTCCTGCACACCCCTCCCAGAGCCACCAAGGCAGCTGAGGGCTCTTCAGCAGAGCTGGAGGTCACCTGCCTCCCACCCCATCCTCCATCAGCCTCAGCTCGTGCCTGAGCCACAAATCCCCCTCGGCCTCTCCTTGATGCTGGCAAGAATTTGGAGAACCAGAGCATGTGCAGAGCTGGGCACTGCTCCCACCTTGGGCCAGGCCTCCTTGCTGCTCTCCAGAGGAGAAACCACAGAAATCCCAGGGATATTTTGGTGATCCTCGCTCCACTTGGTGCTGTGAGCTCAGCTGGGCCTGGGGTTGCAGCAGAAGTGCTCACCTGAGCGGTAGAAATGGTGGGGGGACCTGGGGATGGTGGGGGACATGCCCTGGCGGCTGTAGGTGGGGGAGTCGATGTAGCCAGGGCTGGAGGCTCGTCTCTGCCTCGTGTCAAAGCTCTCGTAGATGTCCTGGGGGTGGGGAAGGTGGGGAGAGACTCAGGTTAGAGCTGGTGTCCAGGAGGTGTCCCACAGATGGGGGTCCCACGGCTGGGGCAGCTCTGTGTGTGACACTCTGTGTCCTCTGAGGCCGGAGGGGTCCCCAGCCTGCCCTGCCTCCCCCCTGCCAAGGCACAGGCAGCAAAGCCCAGGCTTTGGGACCAGGTGACAGTGTCCAGCCAGAGGATTTTGCCTGGAGATTGTCCCCTGTGCCTGCTCCCAGTTATGCGTGTCTCCCTCCACGGGGCAGAGGCTGCACCCTGGGGCCATTCTGCCAGGGTCCCCTTTGGGTCCTGAAGGACAGGACAGGTTCTCCCCCCCATCTCCCCACACCCTGGGACAGCCAACAGCCCAGGGGGATGCCCAGCAGAGCCCCTGGGCAGAGGGACATCCTGTGGCTGCAGCAGGTGACAGACCCCCAGTGCCCACAGGGACATTACCTGTGAGTATGGGGAGAGGGTCCCCAGGGACTGGAGGCAGCAGGAGGCAAAGTGAGGAGGAAAAGAGAGACAGAGAGAGAGACAGCACTCGGTTAAGAGGAGCAGTGACAGACTGGGGTCCCCCAGCAGCTCGTTTTCCCCCTGTTACTGGGCAGTGAGGGGGACTGGTGCTCCAGCTGGAGCTGAACTGGGGCAGGACACTGGGCAGGGAGAGAATCAGCAGCTGTCACCTCTCAGAGGGCTCTGTGGAGGTGGGCAGGGCACAGAGGGCCATGGCCACGCTGCCTGCACCACCCTGGGTGGGCTGCAGGAGACCAGGCTGGAGCCAAACCCTCGGCATGGGGATGTAAGAGATGCTGCTGCCAAGTGCTCTTGCAGGACCGTCTGCGTGAGCTGCTCAGACCTCCCCCTCCCTTCTTCCATGGGCTCCCTGAGCTCACCCAGCAGCCCCAGCTGGGCAGGCAGGACAGTCCTGTGCCTGGTGAGCATCCCCTCATCACAGCCCTGCAGAAATGCACTGCCCCAGCCCCTTCCCAGCTGCAGGGCCAGCACCCAGCAGGGCAGCCCTGCCCCAGAGGTGCCCCAGAGGTGCCTCACTGGTTGGGCTGCAGGATTTTGTGCCAGGACCAGGCTCAGGGCTGTGAGGGGTGAATCCCCTGCCCATCACTCCTCTCACACTGCACATGTCCTAAGGTTTCTTTCTGACTCGACAGCAGCAGCATCACCCCTTTACCTCCAGCCCAGACCCTCCCCAAGCCTCTGGGAGAGCTCCTGCCCCACTCCTGCCTCCCTGCACTATTCCCACTGGGATGAACAGACCCCCCCAGAGTTCTGCCCCGAACTGGGGCCCATTCCTGCAGATCCCAGCAGGGGATTTCTGGAGAGCCAGTACCTCCCCATAGCTATATCTCTCCAGCGTCTCATCCGAGGTGTATCTGTGATAGGGCTCGTAGGAAATGAGGTCAGGACGCTGCACTTCATAGATGGCTTTAATCTTGGGAAGAGCTGCCAGGTCTTTGTAATTAAGGATCTCATTATCCACTTTAGCCTAGGGAGAGGGAGAGGGAGAGACAGAGAGACGGAAAGGAAGAGGAGGAGAGAAGGGAAGGGAGGCTGGAGCGCACAGTGTGGAGCCAGCACAGGGCAGCCAGAGCCCACTGTCACCCCAGCAGCAGGGACAGGGAAGAGGAGAGGCTGAGAGGCAGCAGTGGGAGGGCAGAGGAGCTGGCAGGGCAGGGCTGTGCCCCTCTGAGTGCTCCTGAGCTGTGCCATGGCACTGGTGGCACAGCGTGCTGCTGGGGACAAGGGGACTTGTCCATGCTGTCCCCAAATTCTGGGTTTGTCCCACTGAAGAGCAGCACAGGAAGGTGCTGTTCCCATCCCTGGGGCCCTGGGTGAGGGGCAGGGCTGGACTTACACAGATGACACGGTTTGGGGAGCCAATGCTGGAGCCAGGGGGGGAGATGGAGGTTTCTGACGTCCTTCTGTGCTGTGGAGGCAGAAAAGGGGAGGGCAGGTGAGAGCACGGCAAGCAGGGACCCCTGAGCAGGCAAATTGTCGCTTTGGGGACTGAATTTCACTTTCACAGCCTCAGCCACGGCCACCCATCATCCTGTGGGCAGTTGACTCCCAGCAGGGACTCGGGGACAACGTCACCTCTGGAGATGCCCCTCACCCTGCTCCCTACCTTCAGCTTCTTCTCTGCTCTGGCTGCCTGCTTGCAGATGGGGTGCCACACTTCAGAGCCTGCAGGGCAGCAAAGGGACAGGGTTTCAGCCCCACACACGGTCACCCCCCTGCCAGGGGTCAGCCAGGTCCCCCTGCCACGTCCCTGCCACCTCCAGCAGTGCCACAAGAACGTGCAGGGCAGTGGGGGCTGTGTGAGATAAGGAATGGAACAGTTTTGGAGCACTGAGGGCAGTGGCCAAACCTCAGCTGGGACAGCAAACCCAGGGGCGGATTTGGGGTGGCCCAACCAGTTGGTGCTGGTTAAACTGGGGTGACACTGAGGTTGGGGCATCCCAGCACCTCCACCTTTTGGGCTGGAATGAGCAGAGATTGGGCTTTGCCCAGGTGTGCAGGGAGACAAAAAGCTCCCAGGGAAAGTTTCATGGAGAGAAATTATTTCATGGAGTTGGAGAGCAGGGGAGAGGGGGATCTCTGGCTCGGCTGCACAAAGAGACCCTTCCAAGTGCCAGAAGGACCCGAAGCCCAAACTCCCCCCAGCAGAACCCCACAGCCCACAGCCCTACCTGTCAGGTACATCTCCTCTCCCTCTGTGAACATCTGGTGGCAGCGCACACATCTGGCACAGGTGGGGTGGTAGTGCTTCCCTCCTGCCTGCACAGGTGAGCACAGAGGAGCCCCTGAGCAAGGCAGGACACCCTGACCTGCCCCTGTCCCTGAGGGACCCTGCCAGCCCTCGCTGCTGCAGACAGTCACAAGGTGGACAAACACCCTGGGGTGGCCCTGGAGACCTGCACATCCCATGGAGAAAAGCAGAGAGCGCCTCATCCCTGTTTTCGCCCTGCTGGGCAATGAGTCAGGCCAGGAACCTTCTGATCTGCTCAAAATGTTCACCACCAAGCAGAGCCAGGAGGTCCCAAACCCCCAGGGACAGTGTCCTGACACCCTGGGAATGGCCAGGGCTCTCTGCAGCCAGGCTTGGCACCAGCTCCTTCTCTACAGCCCTGAGGAGAAACAGCAAATTTGGCCTCAGATGTCACAGCAGGGAAGCAGCAAAGGGAGAAGAAAAACCCCCTCCCTGTCTATCACTGCCAGTTCCTCTCCCTAAAGGAGCCTTCCTCCTTCTCTGCTCCAATTTCAGTGCTAAGGACAGGCTCTCCTCCAGCTGAGAGGAGGCTGGGCTGCTCCTTTGGCTCTTTGGACAGGTGAAACAGGTGAAATTGGGAGCTTGCTGCCCCTCAAAGTGTCTGCCAGCATTTCAGTTATGGGCTGCGAGCCAGCTCAGGGCAGGAGGAACCTGGGCTGTTCCAGCTCAGCCCTAAAGAACTTTTTCCTCCCATAGTAAATCAGGAGAAGAGGGAGAATAATTGAAGGTGGCAGAGGGAAACAAGGGCTTTGCTTCTAAAGAAGAGGGTTGACAGAGGGGGCTGCAAACAGGAGGATCAAGAGGGAAATTTGCTGCAAGGGTAACTGAGAACCTGCCCGTGGGCTGCCCATAAAATCCACCTGGAATTCAGTGTCCTTGGGGTGCAGAAGGCAGCCAGTTCTTCCAGTTTATGCCAAAAATGAGTGGAAAGTTTTAGGACAGGCAGGAGGATGAGTCTGGAGAGTTTGGATCTCTCTTCCTTTCCTTGCAGTGCAGGGAGGGGACAGCCCTGTGCCAGCCCAGCCCATTCCATGTGTTGGAAGCTGGCTGCTCCCCCAGGAATGCCCCAGCCCATTCCCAGCTTACATTTCACCAAAATGCCATAAAGCCACTCAACACCTCAACACCCAGAACTCCTCCAAACCATGCACAAACCTTGTTCCTTTCATTCTGGTTATTTTTCCAGCTTGTGCAAAGAGCTGTGAGGGAAGGGACCTGCTCGTTATCACTTGGGTCCCTTAAAGACTCATTAATCATCCAAGCCTGGCTGGGCAGCTGGGAGCAGTTGGGAATGCCTGGAGGTTGCTGGGACAGCACCAGGAGGTTCCTTAATGCTTAAAATTATTTAAAGGCATCCTTTCCATTTCCCACTTTGACAGAGAGGACAATCCAAGGCCCTGGGTTCACAGATGGTTCAATACTGGGAGCAGACACATCCCAGGGAGGGTGGGGGAGCTCAGACTTCCATCCCTGGAAGTGTCCAGGGCCAGGCTGGATGGGGATTGGAGCAACCTGGGACAGTGGAAGGTGGGCAGAGGGGTTGCAATGAGATGATCTTTAAGCTCCCTTCCAATCCAAACCATTCCATGATTTTATGACAGGAATCCCAGATCCCCTCTGGCTCCTCTCCCCTCCCTGCTCAGGTATCACCACCCTGCTCACACCTGTGGGTGCCTGAGGGTGCCCTATCCTGGCACGGGGCTCTTGGGGGCTGCCACTGCCCAGGGGAGGGGCAGCAGCAGGGATTTGATGTCAGGGCTTTGCCCTGCTCCATCCAGATTTGCTGGGCAGCTGCTGCAGAGCTGGGCTCACACTCCCTGCAGGGCTGGGGCTGCTCCTGGCAGAGCAGAAACCTTCCCAGGCACACACAGCCCCAGCCCAGGCTGGGCAGAGGTGCTGGGGGGCTCCTGGCAATTTGTTCCAGCTTCAGGAGAGGTTCCTTGGGCAGGGTGGTGCTCCCAGGCCAGCCCAGCTGGCAGCAATGGGGAGGGGGATCACTCCTTGTAGGGGCTGTGAGTGGAACAGGCTGGAGACATCCTGGGAAAACTCTCAGCAGGCTGGAGACCCACAGAGCCACTGCCAGCCCAGCCCACAGCACCTGCAGAGCCATGGTGCCTCTGATTTTGGGATGCAGTTTCCTGTCACTGCAACCTGGGGCTGGCAGAGGTGTGGGAGCCCTCCCCTCCTGCTTGGATGAGTGGAAGGGGAGGTCTCAGGAGTGACAGAGCACAATCCCAGCATTGCTGCCTCTCTAAAAACCCCACCAGGCTTCCTTCTCTGTGCCTCCTGAGCCTTTCAATTACCCTCAGACCGGATTTTCTGCCCTTTTTTTTTTTTTTTTTTCTTTTTTTTCTCCTTGCCAGCACTGGGATAGAACAGGAAGCATGAGAGGACACATCCCTTCCAGGAGATGGGAAGGACCTCTCTGTCCTTCCCCAAAACCATCCCTCACTCCCCTCAGTAGCTGTGCAGCCCCACCACTGTCCAAACCACACCCCAGAGCCACCTTTATCCATGGTGGGACCCCTGAGGAACCCCTGCATCCCTCCAGGGCTCTGCCAGAGCAGCTCCTGCTGCCCAGCAAAGCCTCCCTCACGGAAGGGGACCCCCTGCTCGGGTTCCTGCCCTGCCAAGGGCTGTTCCACGGGGACCACTGCCCGTGGGAAGGGTGCAGCAGCCCCTCACCCAGGCTCGGCAGTGTGAGGGATGTGTTTCCAAGGCAACAGGCAGCCTGCCGGCACAGGGATGTGCTTAAAATGAAGGCTGGGGTGACCCGGTGGGGACACCCAGGGCCGGGCATGGCAGGATCTGCTTAGGACTGATGTTCCCCACACCTCCAGACATGTCCCAGCACCCCCAGGCCGCTGTGGCTCTGGTTGTTTCCCGAGCTCTGGGATCCAAGATCTGGTGTTTCCCCCTCTCCCACCTTCTGGATAAAGTGCTCAGGCCGTGGCAGAGCTGCTGCAGGAGGAGCCACCAGAGACGGAGGGTGCCACCCACCCTCCCACACGTCCCCAGGGCATGTCCCTGTCCCAGAGGCGGGGATGGGGTGGCTGCAGCCCCGGACTCACCTCCAGGACACGGCCACTGATGTAGCGGTCACAGGTCTCGCACTTGATGCCGAACTGGGCGTGGTAGTCGGACTCACAGTAGGGGATGCCATCCCTTGTGGGGAGGGACAGAAGGGGTGAGTGGCAGCCGAGCCCCCGGCCACCACCCGCAGCTCCGGGGACAGCCCGGGGACGTGGCACTCACTTGCTGATGTACTCCCCGGTGAGGATGATCCCGCACGTTTGGCACTTGAAGCAGCTGACGTGCCACTGCTTCTCCAGGGCCAGCAGGGACTGGCCCTGCTTGATCTCCTCCTTGCAGCCGGCACAGTCTGGGGGGACAGGAGGGGACGTGGGGACACGGCAGCACAGCAGGGACACCCACAGCTGCTGGGCCACCCTGGCTGGCACTCCCTGACACCCCGAGGAAAGCCCAGCCCCGGGGGATTTTTTTTTTTTTCCAGGGATGATGCTGTTAGAAACACCCTGCTCCCGAGGCAGCCTCGTGGGGGTGATTTCATCATGGAAATCTGGCACCTCTGCTTGTCCCCAGCACAGGCACCAGGAGGGAATCTGGCACCTCTGCTTGTCCCCAGCACAGGAACCAGGAGGGAATCTGGCACCTCTGCTTGTCCCCAGCACAGGGACCAGGAGGGAATCTGGCACCTCTGCTGGCATCCAGCCACAGCACAGAGCTGGGTCTCCCTGGGGGTGACGAATCTAAGCCAGGCCAGTCGGACATCAGGAAAAAATTCTTCACTGAAAGAGTGAATTCTCTGCCCAGGGAGGGGGTGGAGTCACCATCCCTTGTTGTAGTTTTAAAAAAAAGCCTGGACGTGGCACTCGGTGCCATGGTTTAGCTGATGAGGAGCTGTTAGGTCATAAGTTGGACTTGATGGTCTCAAAAGCCTTTTGCAGCCCAGGTCATTCTGTGATTCTGTGATGGCCAGGCTGGGCTGGCAGGTGCCCAAGGGTGGGAAGGTGTGGCAGAGGAAGGGCTGTGCTGTCCGGCAGCCACGTCCGGCCCCTCTGCGCTGTCTGCCGGCCTCCCTTCCTTCCCTGCTCCCCCTGGCTCCCACCAGGGCTGCGAGCAGGAAGCACATGGCCCCAAACCCCTGACCTTGACTCCTCCCTGTCCTCTCCTCCTCCTGGACAGTCTGGAGGGGCTTTTCCTTAACCCTCTCCCTGCCACGGGAGAAGCAGGAGCAGACAGACCCATGCCAGGCTGCCCTGTGCCAAATCCTTCCCTGCTGTGATGCCTTAAGTTTCAAGGTTTTTTTCTGTTCTGCTTTAGTGTGCAGCTCTCAGCTCCATATTCAGTGTCCCTGAGCTCTCCTCACAGGGCAGTCACACACAACAATTCTCTCCAGCCCAAGAGTCAAGGACAATCCTTCCCAACCTCAGCCCCAAAAGCACAAACAACGGCAAAAAGAGGAGGCCAAGCAAGGAGGATGGAACTTCATCATCCCAAGGGATTCATTGGGCAGCTCCCCTCAATCTGCAAATGGAGCAGAACTGATCAAAGTGTGGAACCCCGTGGGCAAAGCCCCTTTTCTGTGTCCATGCTGAGGCCCATCCTGGCAGGGGCTGCAGCCGGGCTCTGCCATTGCCAGGGTGGGGCCTTGGGAGGCCTTGCAATGAATCAATCCCTGCTTTATTCCTCTCCTTCTGCCTGCCCTCTGCTGCAGCTCACACTGACCAGGCACCAGCTGGACTAAGGGGGGAGGATTTCTGACCCCTGAAAAAAAGCAGGACGTGTTCCCTCAGTCAGGCCCTGCGGGTTTGGGGTTGTTTGCAGGGCTGGGGTTGCAGGGAGAGGCTTGGCACCCTCCTTCCCTATGGAATGCACCCGCAGCCTGCCCAGCTCCTCTGCCACCCTGCTGCTGGCACTGCCAGGGCCACCGGGGTGGCGAGGGACACGTGCAGGCTCTGTCTGCCTGCAGCTGCCATGAGTGAGGCCTGGTGTCCTCAGGTGACCCCGCTCCAGGGCTGGGAGGAGCGGAATGGGAGGGAGAGGAAGGTGGGAGGGAGGCAGAGCTGGGCTCTGGGCAGCTCCAGGAGCCCTTGGGGGAGGATGGGGGAATTCCTGTCCTTTGGCTCATTCCAACCCTCTGTTGAGGGCTGGGGGGAGGGAGGCAGCTTGGTGGGGCTCACAGGGGGTCCATCAGCACCAGCAGTGCCACCGTGGTGACTGGGTGACAAGGACCATGGGTGACAAGGACCATGGGTGACACCCAGTCCTGGCTCTGGCCCTGGCTGCAGGATTGCTGCAGGCACTGACCTCCAGGGCAGGAAGGGAAGCTCCTCCCGACCTGGGGTCAAAAGCAAGGGCAAACCCACCCAAAAGAGCTTGTCCATCACTCCAGCTGGGTTTTAGGGCTTCCCCAGGGCAAGGGGATGAGCACAAAAATCCTTTCAGTGCTTGCAGACCCAGCGGGGAATGCCAGTGCTGTGACACTCCAAGGAGTGTTCCCAGGGCTGCCACTTGGACACAAAGCAACTGACCCTGAGCAAACCCAGTCCCAGAACCTCCCCATGAGCTCAGACAGCGCCTGCCAGGGTGGTAGCACCTGCCCAGGTCACAAACAGGCCAGGAGAGTTTCCAAAACCATCGAGCTGCAATCCTGGGTGGAGCTGCAGGAGTGCCCCGTCCCTCCTGCCACACCCCTGTGACACCCGTGGCCCTGCAGGGCTGCCCGGTGACCCCAAAGCCTGTCCTGTCCCCCTCTCCAGGGGCTCACTGTCCCTCTCTTGGTGTCCATCACGGGACAGAAGTCAACTTACGGCTGGGCCCGTGGATCTTGATGGGCTTGGTGCTGAGCAGGGACTGGGAGCAGTTTTGGCAGACGCACTCCTTCCCGCTGAAGGTGACCTTGTCTCCGATGGGGAACGGCTTCCTGCGGCCAAGGAGAGGTGGGCTCAGCTGCTCATCTCCCTCCACGCCCTGCTCGGGAGCTCCTCCTTCCCCGGGGCCACCAGGGAGCACGGGAGCTCCGGGCTTCTCCAGGGGGCAGGGGGTCACCAAGCCTTGGGGACAAATCCCGCTCACCTGCAGGTGCTGCAGACGAAGCATTTGGGGTGGTAGGTCCTGCCCAGGGCAGAGATGACCTCGCCGGTGATGAAGTCCCCACAGCTGTCACAGCGGGTCCCGTAGAGCTGCTGGTAGTCGTGGGTGCAGATGTACTCCTGGTTCTTGAAGAAGAAACCCGACTGGGCCAGGTCACAGCCACACACTGGGGACAGGGACACGCACCCGTCACGGCGAGTCAGGGGCTCCTGAGCCACCTCTGCCTCCTCTCCAGTGATGCCTTAACTTTTAAGGGTTTTTTTCTGTTCTGCTTTAGTGTGCAGCTCTCAGCTCCATATTCAGTGTCCCTGAGCTCTCCTCACAGGGCAGTCACACACAACAATTCTCTCCAGCCCAGGATTCAAGGACAATCCTTCCCAACCTCAGCCCCAAAAGCACAAACAACGGCAAAAAGAGGAGGCCAAGCAAGGAGGGTGGAACTTCATCATTCCAAGGGATTCATTGGGCAGCTCCCCTCAATCTGCAAATGGAGCAGAACTGATCAAAGTGTGGAACCCCGTGGGCAAAGCCCCTTTTCTGTGTCCATGCTGAGGCCCATCCTGGCAGGGGCTGCAGCCGGGCTCTGCCATTGCCAGGGTGGGGCCTTGGGAGGCCTTGCAAGAAATAAATCCCTGCTTTATTCCTCTCCTTCTGCCTGCCCTCTGCTGCAGCTCACACTGACCAGGCATCACCAGTTTCCCGCAGGTATCTCGGAGGGTTTCCCTTCCCACCAGAGCTCCGGGGCCGCCCCCGACACCACAAGATGTCAGTGTAGGGCTGTGGGATGGGGCCGCTCCCACGGGGAGCCGCTCCCACCGGGAATCCCATTGCCGGCACCGAAACCCCGGCGCTGCAGCGCTGGGCACGCTCTGGGCATCCCCACCTGGACCTGCCGCACTTGGCCGGGGCTCAGCCCCTCCGTCTGGCACTCTCGTGGTGTCAGGGAGATGAGGACAGGGCTTGGCAATGAGCTGGGAGTGTCCCAGGATGGGTGGGGAGAGGTCTTGTCCCTGCTCTGTGATGAGCCATCCCCACTCCCCGGACATGGAGCCGTGCCCTGACGGGAACAGCTCCCGGGAACACCGGCCTTGGAGCTCTCCCCTACTTGTTTTTCCAGAGTTGTCCAGCCCAGCCTCGCTTCCTTCCCTGCTGTGGGGAGTGTGGGTGGTGCACAGCCCATCACAGTGATCCAAGCAGACGTGGCCAGCCCTGGCCTCGGCATCAGCTCCCTCCCACGGCTTCTCCAGCCACACAGAGACCTGGAGAGCAGCAGAGCCTGGCAGTGGAGTGGCACAGGCTGCTCTGTGCACCATGCCCACCCCCTGTCCTGCAAGGTGACAGGGTGGAGAGGGGACCACAGGGTGACTGAGCACCCTGGCACAGCCCACCGTGGTCTCTGCTTTGTCCTCCAGCCCCCTCTGTCCTGTCCCTGCCCCTGTGGGCCAGCCCAGGGTGACAGGGGACAGCTCCTGCTGCTGCAGGGCCCGTGGGGGCAGAGATGCAGCTCCTGTCCTGAGGAGCATCCCTTGCCTGAGCTGCTCCCTGGAGCTGGGGGTACCCAGCAGGGGGAATTTGGGTCTCCCAAAAATCCTGTCAGCAGCTCAGGACAGGCCAGCAGCTCGGGGACAGCATCAGGAGGCAGAAAAAGATAAAATGAAGCTGTTTGCTGTGGGAGCAGCACATCCCAGGGCTTCACTCCTGTACCAACATCAGGGACAGGCAGTGGGGCTGCAGCCAGCCAGGGGTGGCAGGAGGTGAGAGCTGCCAGGGAAGGTGAGACAGGAGGATTTCCTCTCATTATTTATTCCCTTTCACTTGGAAATCGGGCCGTGAGCACTGCCAGGCTCTCCCTGCTGGCTCCGGGGCCCTTTGAAGCTGGAGGCTGTCTGAGCCCTTTGTCTGGATGCTCAGCTCTGCTGGATCCTCCAGGGCTGAGCTGGGAAAGGGCAGGATACTCAACACGAGGCCCTGCAGGTGCAGATCAGCCCTGAGGGCATCCCGGGACAGATCCCCCTTCCCAAAAATGCTGCCCACGCCACGGGGGACAGGGCTGCAGCAGGGTGGGGACCACCCAGGGAAGTGTCACCTCCAGCCAAACCCTCTGTTCCCTGGAGAGGAGCAAAGTGTGGCCTTGGGGATGGGGATTACGCTCAGCACAGGGAGCTTGGAAGACCAGAGGCCTTTAAAAAGCCCTGGAATGGGAAATTTTACAGCCTGCAGGAGCTTGTTGGGAGCAGCTGCTCCAATAAAGGCGCTGAGGAGCAGCAGCAGCAGCTCTGCACCATGAGCTTTACAGCCCTGCAGCTCTCTGGTGCTCCAGGAGGATCCAAACAACCTCTCTGCTCCACTCCTGCCAGCCCTGGGGGCCACCAGGTCCCAGCTGCATGCCACAGGCAGGTGGCAGGGATGTGTCACCCAGCCCCAGCTCCATCAGGAGCCACTCTGGGCATCTCCCCACCCCAGCCAGGCTGGCAGTGCCTCCTCCCCCTTCTCCTCCTCCTGCTTTGGGAGCAGCTGAAGGACACAGTGACTCCCCCTCAGACACAGCTGGGCACACTGGGGACCTGCAGGCTGCTCCAGGATAGTGACATTGGCCACCCCTTCTCTGGCATCGCCCAGGGGCACTGCCTGCCCTGTGCCACCTGTGCCACACCACATCCCCCTGCAGCTGCCAGCCTTGCCATGTGGGCCAGGTAGCTCTGTCCCCAAGCTCTTCCTTTGCCCCCAGGGCTGTGGGACAAGCTGGCCAGCAGCTTTTTGGGGTGTCCTTGTCCTACCTTGGCAGGTGAAGCAGCGGATGTGGAAGTGGTTGCTCTGCACACGCACGACCTCGCCCTTGCAGGTGTCCCCACAGCGGTAGCACTGGATGACAGAGGAGCTGCTGCCAGGGGTGTAGGGGTTCTGCTGGTAGGGAACTGCTGGCAGAAAGCAGGGAGGGTAAAAGGAGAGAGGGGAAGGGTCTGTTAGGGTTGGGGACACAGCCAGGTGTCACTGCACTGTGCTGGTGGCTGTGGCACAGCCATGGGACATCAGGCCAGCACCAGTGACTCTGAGATGGGAGCCTAGCCCTGCCTGGATTTGGGATTTCCCTGCCCCACACAAGAGGCTCGTTGGTCTGCAGTGCCAAACTCTGTGCAGGGCACGGACAACGAGGTCACAGCATCATCCCAGAGCTCACCTGATGCTCTCCTGTCCCCACAGCAGGTGCAGGGGGATGTCTCAGGTGGCAATGCCAGGTGTAACAAACAGTCTGTGTTCTATTCCCATCTGCTCAAAGCAGCTGGGGCAGGGTTCTTTATCTCTCCCACACCCATCCTTCCCCCCGGGGACATCTCTTCTCTTCATGGGCCATTGGCTCTCCCTGCAGGGCTGATCCAATTCCATCATTCCCTGGGGAGATGCTGCACTCAGGGGGGAGGAGCCCAGCATCCCCACCTGGATGGAATGGGAGGCTCAGGGAAGCTCAGGCAGCCCTTTCCCACTGCATTCCCAGAGGAAGAGCAGACCCTTCCACGCTGCCACTGCAGCTGCAGAGGAAAACTCCACCCTTCTCCAGGATCCCTGCTCCACCAAACCCACCCCTGGCCCTGCAGCAGGGCTGCAGCCACCACCTCCTGGCCCTGCTCCCCACACCCTGACTGACAGGCTGCCAGCCTGGATCCTGACTCTGGCACTGCTTTGTACCTCTGCATTTCATTTTCATTTTCCTCTTAAAAGAACTGTTACTCCTATCCTCATCTCTTTGCCCGAGAGCCTCTTAATTTCAAATTTATAATAAATGGGAGGGAGGGGGTTGACATTTTCCGCTTGAAGGGAGGCTCCTGCCTTCCTCAGCACACACCTGTCTTTTCAAACCAAGACAGGGGACCCTGCAGGGACCATTCCCCCCTGCTCTGGTGGCTGCTGACCCTCTCCAAGATGGCCCAGCCAGCTCTGAGTTGGCATCAGCACAGGAAGGAACTGCTGTGTTTTTTTGGAGCTTCCACTTGTTTGCTGAGGAACTGGAGGAAGAAGTCATTTGTCAAGGAGCTTTCAAACACTGCAGCAATCGAGGTCTTGGCCCTGGTGGCACTGTCACCTCCTCTGCAAGGAGCAGCACTCCAGTCCCACAGCTCCTTCCGGAGTGGCCCCGCGGCGCGTGGAGGTTCTGGAAGGAGCTGGGGGCTGCAGGGCAGGGCAGGGCAGGAGCTGCATTTCTGCTGCTGCAGACAGCGCTGGGATTCACCTCCACTCCTCAGCCCCTCTGGGAAAACCTCACAGGTGATGCCCAGCAGCCTCACGCCACGCTCCAGGGTAAAACACTCCTGCTCCGTAGGGATCCTTCTGCTGTCTCAAGGAAATTCCTGAACACACAGAAAAACACAGAGCAGCTCCTGCTTTCCCTGCTTTCCCTGCCCCAGCTGGGAGTGCCTGGGCTGTGCAGGAGCTCCAGCCAGGCTGACACCATGCCAGCCACTGCAGGATTTAATTGCTGTAAGATTTCTGAGAGGGAGTCACAACCTGGGCAGCTTGAGCAGCAAAAAGCAGGATTTCAATGGGTGGGCCAGAGCTTTTCTGACCCAGTGCTGAACTGCATTCCCAGGAACAAGAGAAGCAGCTGATTGAAAGGCAGCCTGTGAAGTCTCTCCGGAGCAGGGAAGAAGGGGCACAGGACAGAGGAGATCACTCATCAGAGGCTCCTCGCTCACCGAGGGGAAGATCAAGTGACAGGGAACAGAAACAGCCCATTATTGGCTTCAAAATCCAAGCAAGAGAAGTCAAAATGACATTGAGACTGTGTCACAGTAAAATCCCATTCCCTGTGCCAAGTACCCAGAGACACAGAGCTGCTTCCCTCTGGGAAATGGGCTGGCCCTCCCGGAGCACAGCTCCATCCCTGGAGCTGCTGGGAATGGGAAGCTCTGAGTGCCTCCTGCAAAGCTCAGACTCCAGTCCTGACTTCCAAGAACTTCCAAGAGCTGCTGGGACTTCCCTTCCCTGCAAGCCAAGAGCTCTCAGAGGTACCTGAGGCACTAAAGGACACCAAGTGCCAGCAGAGCAGTGACAAAACGGGAGTCAGGCCTGGAGCTCAGCCCAGCAGAGACTAATTAGTCTAGACCTAAATCACTCTGAGGTCCCAAACACAAGGAAAGGAGCAGGGAACCCCCAGCAGCCTTGGGAACAGGAATCCAGCACCTCCTGTGATGGTTACTGGTGGTACTGGGGCCCAGGAGCTCTGCAGCTGCCTGAGGGCACCAACAGGACTTCCCGAGGCTGGAATAAATCAGGGATCTTCCCTGCAGGGGTCTCCAGCAGAGCAAGAGTTACAGAGCTGGAGCTCCCTCCCACGCACCCACTGCTCACACCCTGGCCCAGCACGAAGCCAAAGCCAAGCCCTGGGACACAGCCATGGAAATCCTCAAAGCTGGGAGAGGAAAGCAGGACAGAGGCAGGGGGGAAGGCCAGGAATTCATCCACACTGAAACATTCACAGTAAAGAAAGGGGGAAGACAAAAATAATAATCTATGTCGGAACATGCAGGCATCACTTAGTGCGGGCTTCTGGTCTCCAGGGAAAAACTTCCTGGTGTCCATAGCAACACATCACCAAGCCCTTGCTCGGTCTGATGGGAGGAAGGCAGAGGAAAAGGAGCTGAGGATGGAAAAGATGCTTTTAGCTGTGCTCCAGCACGGGCAGAGATGGACCTGATCCAGTCCCCGCTGGCTGTGCCTGTGGGGACGGGTCAGGACCCAGCTCAGGGCACCATCACCCTCCTGCTTTGTTCAGCATTGCCCAAAGCTCCCTGATTTGTGCTTAACCTCCAGCCGAGGCTGGAATTTTGTCGGAGAACATTGCTGCATTGTGTGCCTGTGCTGCAGGCAGCAGCTGCCCGCCCCGTGGCCCCGTGCAGGAAGTATTACACATCCCACAGCCCCCAGCACAGGGCCAGCTGAGCGGGGAAAAGCTCATTACACCCAATAATCCACTAATAATCTAAGTAGCATTAGTGGCCTCACAGGCTGGGATACAGCAGGCACGGAGAGAGGGGGGTTGGGAGCCGGCTGAGGAATTCCATAATCTGCCCCCAGTTTGTTCCTGTTTTGCTCAGTGCTGGTTTGGGCCAACAATTAATGAGTTTGTGCCTCACCCTCAGCGCAAAACTTGCCCGGGGCCAGGCTGCTGTGGGGCTGGGGCTGTGGCCGTGTCCTGGCTGGCTCCTGATCTGATGGGCTGTGGGCACAGCCAGGCAGGGAGCTGCCCGGGGGCTGCGTGGGCACTCGGCAGATTTGCCACTGATCCGGATGAAGGTGGCACCTCCGGTCAGGGATCGCTGCCCCGCGCAGCCCCGGGGTCAGGGAGAGGTGGCGGTGCTCAGCCCGTGTGTGACCTGAGCAGGGGGACAGCCCCCCCTCCCCAAACAACCCCCACGGCCCTGCAGAGGGCACAGGGACCCCGCCCCAGGGCTGCTTCAGGCTCACAACCTGCAGTTCCCCCCGGGCAATCGCCCTCCTTGGCTTCGGGAGGGTCAACGACCTTGTTTGTCTTCCTGTGCTCTTCCTGCTCAGTGTCCAGCCCTCCAGCAGGCAGCAGCAGGATGGGGAAATGCTGAGCCTCTGGAACACTCTGAGCACTTCAGGAGTAAAGGGATAACAGGGGATCATTTCCAGCTGCCTTGGAGGGTTTGCTGCTCAACACAAACACAAATAACGGGGCACAGCCCCCAAGCTCCACCAGCAGTTCAGTTCCCCCCAGGCAGCCCTATATCCCACATTCCCACATTTCCCATATCCCACATTCCCACATACCCCAGCAGCAGCTTTCCAGGAGCACCCAGAGGCATTTTTAAAGATCCATCCACCCTTCCTTACTGGGACCAGAGCAGCTGCTGCTCTTTTCCCACCTATTTCCCTCTCCCAGCCCATTGGCCCCCCCAGGAAGGTCTATCAGGGAGAAGCTGCTCCTGGTGGGGTTTGGATCATTATCCACAAGTAACTGGAAATTCCCACCCAGCTCTGCTGCCAGCATGTTTGTGACCCAGCATCTCCACGGGAAGATGGGCATGCCTGGCTTAATTAACTGCCAGTAATTAATATTTACACAATGCTGGGAGAGCCACAGGTGAAAGGGAAGGTGGAAAAGCAAAGCATCCACCCTGAAATTAATAAGGAGAGGCAGTGCTACCGTGGCAAGCTGAGGCTGGTGGGTGCCAGGGGTGATGCAGGACTGAGAGTTGGCACCTGCAGCAGGGGGATGCCAGCATGGGATGGATCCAGCCCCTGAGATGTGCAGGGAGCTGTGGATGCCACCATGGGATGGATCCAGACCCTGGAATGCTGGATGCCAGCTGGATGCTGGGGGAGCAGGGCAGATGATGCTGGCAGGAATTTTCACACCTCTATGGGGCTGAACTCCCTTCCAGCAGCTTCCCAGTGCTTCCCAGTGCTTCCCAGTGCTCCCTCCTGCCTGGCAGTAAGCAATCCCCCACCCCATCCCCTGCACGGTCCCTGGGGCTGGAAATCACACACAGAGTCACACAATCCCAGAGTCACTGGGCTGGAAGAGACCTCCAAGGTCATCGAGTCCAACCCAACCCTGACACCTCAACCCAACCCCGGCCCCGAGTGCCACATCCAGTCTTGTCTCCAACACCCCCAGAGATGCTGAATCCACCCCCTCCCCAGGCAGAGCATTCCAATGCTTTATCCCCCTTTCTGGGAGAAACTTTTCCCCAATACCCAGCCTGGATTTCCCTTGGTGCTGTGTCCTCTGGTTCTGTCAGTGCTGCCTGGAGAAAGAGCCCAAGCACAGCTGCCTGCAGCCACCTTTCAGGGAGTTGGAGAGAGTGACAAGGGCACCTCTGAGTCTCCTTTTCTCCAGGCTGAGCACCCCCAGCTCCCTCAGTGCTTCCTCACAGGGTTTGTGCTCCCAGCCCCTCACCCCCTCCATGCCCCTCAAGCCTCCCAAGGTCCTTCCCGAGCTGTGGGGCCCAGCGCTGGACACAGCGCTCGGGGTGAGGCCTCCTCTCCTCAAAACCTCCCTGCGGGTGCTGGGCCAGGCTGGGGGTGGATGCAGCTCCCGCGGGGAGGGGTGAGCAAAGCTGGGCATTCCCGGGGGGCATTCCCGGGGGGGCACGGCTGTCAGACCCCGGGAAAAGCCATGGGATGAGCAGGGCCCTGGGGCGAGGAGAGGCTGAGGAAGAGCAAGGCCAGCCCCGGCAGCGCAGCAGCCCCGCAGGCCTCAGGGCTGAGGGCCGGCAGTGAGCGGCTAGGAAGGAATTTGGCTGGAAGCGCTGGAGGCTGAGGGAGAGGCCGGGGATGGGACAGACAGCGAGCTGAAGGGAAAACTCTGCTGGCACACGGGGACAAGGAGGTGGCACTGCACCCCAAATCCTCCCAGCGGCCCAGGGGGACCTGGCTGGCTCCAAGCGCGAGGGGGAGGATTTCCCCTCCAGGCAGGAGCTGTGCTGTGTCCCAGGGGTGGCCGGGGAGGAAGGGTGGGAACTCCAGGGCCACGGGATATGGGTTTCTCATCAGCAGCGGGGCCAAAGGCTCCTGCCTGCTGTCCTGCAGCGGCCAGGGCTTGGCTGCAGCCCTAGAAACGCCTGGGGAAGGAAGGGAAGGAAGGGCTGGCAGCCAGACGATGCTGGTCCTTCAGCAGGCACGGGAGAGCCTCAGCCTGTGGGGCTGCCTTGACCCCGGGATGTGGGAACATGCCTGCTCCAGATGCAGAATCAGAATTAATGAGGCTGGAAAGGACCTTTGAGACAGAATCACAGAATGACAGAATCCCAGAATCCCAGGGTTGGAAGAGACCTCCAAGATCATCGATTCCAACCCAATCCTGACACCTCAACTCAACCCTGGCACCGAGTGCCACATCCAGTCTCAAACACCCCCAGAGATGCTGAATCCACCCCCTCCCCAGGCAGAGCATTCCCATACTTTATCAGAGGCCATGGGGTCCACCCCAGGTCCCTGCTGAGGAGGTGGCACTGGGGGTGCCAGCAGCAGAGAGCTGGGTGAGGGAGCCAGGTGGAGCCAAATCACCCCTGAAATAAAGGAAGGGACCAACAGTTGGGATGTTGAGCTCTGGTGGTGAATCTGACCCTGCAGGGCCACCTCGATGCTCAGGCCACTGCTTCCCATGGAGATCCCACGGATAAAATCCATTTCTATCAAGGAGAAAATGCCAGATTTACCTTTGGACAAAAGATTGTCTCTCCTGATCCTTCCCCTCAGTAAAATCCAGAAACATCACGTGGTTCCTTATTTAATATTTACATTTTTAAGCTGGGGCAGGCCAAGTGCTCCTGCTGGGCTGAGGACAGGTACCAGGGATCTGCTGTGGGATTGTCTGAGCCTGGAGCAGCTCCAGCTGCTTCTCCCACTGTTTGCACTGAATCCACGAGGACTGGGCTAGGACAGGCACTGGCAAGGTGGGGCAGTGGGCTGGGGGCAGTGGGGACCACCCAGCTCCCCCAGAGCAGGCACTGGGCTGTTCCCAAACCTGCCAGTCAGCCTCGGAGTGTATTCCAGGCAGGATTATGAACCCCCTCCAGCCCATGCCAGCCTCTCCTGGCTGCCAGGCAAAGCCATCTGTGGCTTACAGCTAAAAACCCTCCGCTGTCACAGCTCCTAATCCAGCCCTAATTAGATCAGGAGCAATTATTGCCCCCACCTGCCTCACGCTGGCCCCTTGCCCCCCACTGCTGCCACTCCCTTGGGGGGACACAGGACAGGAGCCGTGGGGTGGCAGATGCCACAGAGCTGGGGATGCTGGGCATCACACGAGGGAGGGACCAGTCTCCAGCTGGGAGTTGGGGACAGGGCTGCAGTGAGAGTGGCTGCGTGTCACTGCTGCCCAAACAGGTGCCAAAGCACCACGAGGGCACGGCAGGACATGGTGCCAGGGGGGGAGCTGGGTCCCACAGGGCAAAAAGAGAGAGGAGGGAGGTGAAAAACACCCAGAGGAGGCAAAGGAGAAGGGTAAAGAGGGGAGGAGACAAGGAGAAAACTCAAGGGGCTAGGAGGAAAAACAACAACAAAAAAAAGCTGGAACGCTGAACAGCCAAGGCCCCGCACAGCAGAATTTGTTTCTGGCTGTGTTTGTGGAAATTATTCTCCAAATGAGTGTGGAGGAAGCAGTGATTGTGTTCCCATGCTGACCTGGCTGCAGGCAGCTGCCCGTGCCTGCCTGCAGGATGTTTACTTCCCACACAGGCAGGGCTGGAATGTGCCAGGGAAACCCAAAAACCCCGCTGGGGCTCGGCAGCTTTCACCTCCTGCCCTGTCCTGCCCCCAGCCCAGAGCTCTCAGTGCCACCTCCAGGTGACACCTCCAGGGATGGGGACTCCAAACCTCCCTCAGCATCCCATTCCAAGGTCTGAGCACCCTTTCCATGGAGAAATTCCTGCTGCATTCCCAGCAGGCCTGGTATTTCCAGAGTGTGGGGCTGGAGAGCCTGACAGGGAATCACAGGCTCCAGGAACAGCAATAAAAAAAATCCAAAAAGCACCACTCAAATTTCCCAGGAACTGCTTAATTCCCTTCCCTATTATCCCCAAGAATATTTTAGCAGTTCTTGGTGTCTTGGGGAGAGGATGAGAAAGGGTAGATGGCGTTTTAATTAATAATTGCTGAAATGCAGGGCTGCCCACGGCAAGAGCCCAGAGCAGAGTTGTGCCCAACAGGAGGGGACAGCACAGGTGTCCCCAGGTGCCACAGGGCTGGTGGCAGGTCCTGTGCTGGGTTGGCTCCCCAGAACAGCTGTGAGCAGCCCCCTCTGCCACTCTCCCAGCAGGAGCAAGGACACTGCACGTCTGCAATCCCCTCCTCTTGAAATCTCTGCTTGGAGCCAGCCCTGAGCTCAAACCCTGCTCTGACACGAGGCCACGGAGGAGACCCAAAATATCCCAGTGATGACAGGTGACACCAGGTGTGGCACAAACCCGACCTTTTCACACACAAATCCAACACCAGCATGGCCGGGACCACGGCAGGAGCCACAAACACCTTCCTGCCCTCTCACCTCCCCTGCCTGCTCCTGGTGTTTGCTGCAGCTCCTGCAGCCCTGGCAGATGTGCAGCACTCTCTAAAATCAGCATTTTGGGCTGCAGGAAGGGGCTGGAGATGGGATTTCCTCCTTACATCTGGTGCAGCTTAAAAACTCTGGCCTGAGCTCCATGGCAGGGAGAGACTGAGACCCCCAAACTGGGAGTGATTGAAACCCCAAACTGGGAGTGATTGAGCCCCCCAAACTGGGAGAGACTGGGACCCCCAAACTGGGAGAGACTGAGACCCCCAAACTGGGAGTGATTGAACCCCCAAACTGGGAGAGACTGGGACCCCCAAACTGGGAGAAACTGAGACCCCCAAACTGGCAGTGATTGAGACCTCCAAACCTGGGAGAGATTGAGACCCCCAAATTGGGAGTGATTGAGACCTCCAAACCTGGGAGAGACTGAGACCCCCAAACTGGGAGAGACTGAGACCTCCATAACTGGGAGAGACTGAGCCCCCCAAACTGGGAGTGACTGGGACCCCCAAGGGAAGCTGCTGCCTGGCTGCCCACACCAGGCTCCTCAGCCAGGCTGAACTTGGGTTTGGGAGAAAAAAACCCTCCTGGCTGCTGCCCAGCTCTGCTCCCAGCAGCGTGTTTGCAGCAGGAACTGCTCTCCACAAGGATTATCCACAGAATCCCAGAATTATTTCAGTTGGAAAAGCCCTCCCAGCCCAGAAAATCCAAGCTGTGCCCCATCCCCACCTTGTGGGGGGATGAACGAGATGATTTTTAACGTCCCTTCCAACCCAACCCAACCCACTCAGGGATTCTGTGACATCCCCCACTGCATCCCACCCACCCTCTGAGCGTGGGGCCAAGCCTGAGCTGTCACTGCCTGCAGGAGCTCTGGGCCACCCCAGCCTCTCTCCTGCTCCCCTGGCAGGGTGGTCTCGAGGGGCACAGCCCCCCTGGCAGCCAGGCAGTGGCCAAAACCCTTCTCAGATTTGGTTCCTGAGCTGTGCCAAGTGGGGGATCCCTGGCCAGCTCACCCAGCCAGAGCAGGAGGGGCCACCTTGACTGAGCCTTGTGCCCAGCCCCAGCCCACAGGATGCTCTTTTCAGCTCCAGCTGGGCTGGACAGCTTTTGGGGGGTCCGTGCAAGGGGCTGCACTTGGGCTCTAAAGTTGAGGGATGTGCTGAGTGGAAGAATCTAAACTTGAGGCCCTGGCCAAAAGCTGAAAAGCCTGAGCTCATCGTTTTGCTGAGGCCAGATTTCCTGCTGAACAGAGGCTGTGTTTAGTGCTGGGGGACAGCCCTGGCTGTGTGGGAGTGCAGGGAGCCCGGGGGGGAACTGTCCCCTGGCTGCCAAAGCCCACCCACCCCCTCCCCCAGCCAGCACCCAGCAGCCTGGGCGAGCTGCAGCACAAGGGACCCATCCCAGCTGAAAAAAAACAAAAAAAACCCCTTAAAAACCCCAAAGAGAAAGCAGCACAGGGGCTTTCTGAGGAAAGGAGAAGGCAGAGGAGCTGTCAGATGGTGGCATCTCCTGCTGGGCACCGTGGAGGCAGTGCCAGGGTGGCCAGGACAGGAGGTGACACAGTGGAAATGCTCAGGCTCGCTGCTCACGTGAACAGCCAGAGACAGGCAGGACAGAAAGGAGCTTATTCCTGGCTGCTGCAGAAGGGATTTGCTGTTTGCTGCTGCTGCTGTTTTGTGTTTGCAGCTTCTCCTGTGGAAATGATCTTTCCCTTTAACCTCCAGTCTGGTGGATTTTGGTGCTGTTTCCCAAACATACTGTGCATCCATCAGGGCCATAAAGGGTGCTAGATTTCAAATATTACAAAAGAAAAGCCAGGAGCCGGCATTTTCAAACTAGGGCAGTGTCTGAGAGAGGGAGAAATGTGGGGATTTAGGATTTTCTCTGCCAGAGCAGGATGAGGCAGAGCCAGGCTGGCACCTCGCCACCTTGCAGCAGACTGTTGCTTCCAAAGTCTGGGAGCACTTTTGGGAGAGGATCTGCCTGCTCTGTCCCTGCAGCTTCCAAGGAGCCTGAATCCAGCCCATCCCTGCCCTGCTGGCTGGGTTTAGTGTCCAGCTGAGCTTGTTCTGCACGTGGTGCTCCAAAGCAGAGTGCTCTGAGCTCATTCCTCCCTGAGGATTCCCTGGTGTGCTGAGAACCTCCTGAATTCCCCCACTAAGCACTCTGTGTGTGTGCAGCATCATTTCTCTGGCCACAAGCCCTGCGAGGCAGACAAACTCTTGCCTGTTTTATAAAAAACCAGAGGCTCCTCCTTGTCTTTTCTCCAGGCTGGAGCTGCTTTCTCCCATTCTGCAGAGTGCAGAGCACTCCCTTGTTTTATTTTAATCCCTATTCCTGTCGGTATTGTAACTCCAACCTGGGAGACTGCGTCACAGCCAGGGAATGAGGGGTGTTGGATTTGCTATTTTTAACTCTTTCTACTCCGGGGAGCTGACTGAAATCAAATCCCCATCCAGAGGCACTGCATGGATGTTAATGCAACGAAATGGGAATTTGGGCTGGGGGTGACAGCTGGCAAAGCAAGCCCTGGCGTCAGAGAGGGGACAATGTCCCCAGAAATAGGCTGCAGGGCAGGGATATTTGTTACAGAGCCCTCTCAGTGCCACCAGCACGAGAGCAGCAGCCCCCCAAGCCAGTCCCATTCCAGGGGATGAATTACAGCTCAGGGCTGGGGGCAAAACTCCAGCAGGAACTTCCCTGGCTGGCTCCAAATTCCTCCAAGTGCTCTTACAGCCTGGAAGGTGCTTTCTAAAACAGCTGGGAGCTCTTTCAGATCCAGGGCTGCAGCAGGGAGGGCACGGCCACGTCCCCTTGGAGCCTTCCTGAACCAAACTCCCTGCAAATTATGGGGTTGGAAGAGATGAAATCCTCTCCTGCAGTCCCCTGACACAGAGCATCCCCCAAAAACTGTGCCAGGCCCCTTCCAGAGGGGAGCTGAGCAGAGCCTCCCTGCACAGAGGGTGTTTACTGCTTCTTAATCTGCCCTGATCCCCTCTCTAATTCTGTTAAAGGCAGCAAATGGAGCCTTTAAGTGGCCCTGAAAAGATTGTCCCCATCCCCCCAGGGAGCTCATTTGAGACACCTGGCCTTGCATATGGGTGGCAGAGGTGAGGGCAGCAGGTGAGGGGGACAGGGACATGCCAGGGACAGCCCCACGGCCACACAGAGTCATTTGGGTTGGAAAAGATCCCCAAGGGCCATGAGCCCCAGGCTGGCTCCCAGGGGTGGCTTGTGACCACTGCAGGTGTCCCTGGGTCTTGGTTTGAAAAGACAGGTGTGTGCTAAGGAAGGCAGGAGTGGAAAATGTAAACTCCCTCCCTCCCAATTATTATAAGTTTGAAATTAAGGGGCTCTCGGGCAAAGAGATGAGGATAGGAGTAACAGTTCTTTTAAGAGGAAAATGAAAATGAAATGCAGAGGTACAAAGCAGTGCCAGAGTCAGGATCCAGGCTGGCAGCCTGTCAGTCAGGGTGTGGGGAGCAGGGCCAGGAGGTGGTGGCTGCAGCCCTGCTGCAGGGCCAGGGGTGGGTTTGGTGGAGCAGGGATCCTGGAGAAGGCTGGAGTTTTCCTCTGCAGCTGCAGTGGCAGCGTGGAAGGGTCTGCTCTTCCTCTGGGAATGCAGTGGGAAAGGGCTGCCTGAGCTTCCCTGAGCCTCCCATTCCATCCAGGTGGGGATGCTGGGCTCCTCCCCCCTGAGTGCAGCATCTCCCCAGGGAATGATGGAATTGGATCAGCCCTGCAGGGAGAGCCAATGGCCCATGAAGAGAAGAGATGTCCCCGGGGGGAAGGATGGGTGTGGGAGAGATAAAGAACCCTGCCCCAGCTGCTTTGAGCAGATGGGAATAGAACACAGACTGTTTGTTACACCTGGCATTGCCACCTGAGACACCCTGGCACTGCTGAGGGCATCCCTGCCTGGCATTTCCTCCCACCTTTCACCTCTGCCAGGTGGGGTGGTGGCACAGAGAGGCCTCAGATGCTGCCACTTGTCACCAGCCTGGCATCAGCCTGCCCAGGTATGGCTGCACCCCTCTGGGTTCCCTTCTGTTGGCCCTGGGAGGGCCAGGGGCTCTGGGGGCTCCCCAGAGCTCTGTCCCAGGGGGTTTTACCCTGGAATTAAGGATGGGGTTGGGAAGATGGCAGCAGGCAGCGATGGGTTGGGAATGTGGGGTTTTCCAGCACTATCCCAAGCATCCTGTGGGTCAGAGAGCCTGTCCTGAGGCCTTGTGCTGCCAACCCCAGCACCAGGACAAGGCTGGGCAGAGCCAGGCCCAGCGATGGAGGCTGGGATGTGCTGGATTCTCCCTGTGGGACCACGGGAGAGGAGCTGTGCTGCTCCTGGGGCTGCTCTGCCTTGGTAAACCCCATTCTGCATCCAGGCTGTCTGAAAAACAAACTGGAGCTTGCACATCCCCAGCCATCTGCCCCGGGCAAGCAGCAGGACACACATGCAGAAGCAAATTTGGCAACTTGATGTGAGTTAAATGTGCATTTAATTGAGATTTATAGGGCAACTTGCAATAGCAATTGATTATCAAAATCAGATTATTTATGGAGGTTTATGCAGGAGATTAATGCTGGTTGCAGAACAAATCCTCAGTAAATGTATGTTTCCCCAGTAATCAGCTAATAACACGTCATCCTAATTATCTCCTGAGAGGAGCCCAGCAATTCTGACACACACTGCAAGGAGATATTGTCATCTGCAAATGGCCACCAGAAGGCCACAGGCAGCTCTGCCTCCACACCCACGGGGACTCCCTGTGCTGCAGCAGCTCCTCTGTTTTCCTCAAGCAGCGTTTGCTCATTAAAAAAAAAAAAAATAGTTATTGAAGGTTTTATTGGAACGTTTCTGGCAGCAGCAACAAAGCCGTGCCACGCAGCCAGCCCTGCACCCCCAGCCCCATCCTCAGCTGCTGAGGGCCACCCCACGCTTGTCCCCTTCTCTCCCCAGGCACCAGGATGTGCCACAGGGACGTCCCCAGGGGATTCCATCCCTGGCAGGAGGTGGGAGATGCCCCCTGGGAGGGGCAGGAGGGTGCTCTGCCTCTCAGCACGGCCAGGGCAGGCACAGGACCACTGCTGTGGGATGCAGAGATGCTCTGGCAGTCACCATGGCAACCCCAGTACACAGCCAGGAGAACAAAGCTGCCAGGAGAGCAGCAGGGGAAGGGAAGAGAAAAGGAAGGTGGGGTGGAAGGGGAAAAAGCAGGAGAGGCAAACGGTCACGGAGCAAAGGCTGGGGCAGGAGGGAAAACAACGGTGGTGGAAGGGGGAGCTGCCTCCAGGCTGCTCCCCTTGGGATGACCTCCAGCAAAACCACCCCGAGACATTTCCTGCCTCCTCCCAACTGTCCCAGCAGAGGATCCCTCCAGGACATGGCCTGTCCCCCTGCCAGTGTGAATGTCCCAGTGTGCTGCAGGAGGTGACAGCTGCCAGAGTCCCTGGAGGAGCAATTCCACCCCCTGAGGCAGCTCCCAAACCTCAGAAACCCTCAGGGGATGGGATGGAGGGGATGGAAGGGGGATGGATGGAAGGGGGATGGATGGATGGAGGGGATGGAAGGGGGATGGATGGAGGGGATGGATGGATGGAGGGGATGGATGGAAGGGGGATTCAGGGCCAGGTTATTTTTCCCTTTCCCCTCTCCCTGCACAGATGGGTTAGCTCAGCTTTTGGGTCACAGCACAGCACACAAATCACACCAGCTCAGGGCCCTCCCACTCCACCCCAGTTTTGGGGTCCAGGCACATTTCTCAGCCCAGCTGTGCCAACTCTTTGCCCTGATGCTTCCCAAGTGGAGCAGGGCTGCCTGAGCCCCCTGAAAGGTACTTTAGGGGTCAGAACACAAACAATAACCAGTCCCAAATCCACAACAGTGGCTGGTTGTGAAAGGAGCCTGGAACCAGTGGAAAACAAAGTACAGAACACTCCATTTTAAGGTTTGGGGCTCACCTGAACCCCAAACCAGGGTCAGAGTAGGAGGCAGAGGTGCAACCACAAACACCTTGCACAGCATGAACACATCCACGCCCTTCATTCTCACTTCTCCTCTCCACTTCAAAGGCAGAGAATCCAAAACCAGACATCAGGGTTTGGAGCAGAAAGCAGCAACTCCAACCTCTCTGAGCTGGAATGGAAAATAACATCCCACTTGGCTGTTTATTCGAATGAAATAACAAATCCCAGAGGAAAGATCCCCCTCTGCAGAGCAGCCCTGGCTGGAGCTGAGCAGGAAACACAGACACAGCCTCTTGCTGGTGCCTCAGCAGCTGTGAGGACAAGAGGAGGTACCCAGGGGGCAAGAGGACATCACAGGTACATGGAAACCTGGCAGAAATGGGAAAAAAACCCTAAGAAAACTCCCAGGAAAAGGACTGGTGAAGCAGCTCAGCCATTTTAGCATAGAGGAGATAAATGAGCCACTGAGGAGAGTGGCAGGGATGCCACAGGAGCTGCTGGAGCAGGGAATGGGCACCCAGGAAGCTGCTGCTGAGGGAGGGGAGTCTCCACAAGTAAAAACCACACCTCTGCACCAGTGTGACACTCCCGGGGGGGCTTCACACACCCCCAGCCTCATCCTGAGCCTTGGCTGGGGGACCTGGGGCTGCCCAGCAAGAGGTGCCAGGCAGGGAAGAGCCAAACCAGGGAGCTGAGGGTGTTCAGCCTGGAGAAAAGGAGACTCAGAGGTGCCCTTGTCACTCTCTCCAACTCCCTGAAAGGGGGCTGCAGGCAGCTGGGCTTGGGCTCTTTCTCCAGGCAGCACTGACAGAAGCAGAGGACACAGCACCAAGGGAAATCCAGGCTGGGTATTGGGGAAAAGTTTCTCCCAGAAAGGGGGATAAAGCATTGGAATGCTCTGCCTGGGGAGGGGGTGGATTCAGCATCTCTGGGGGTGTTGGAGACAAGACTGGATGTGGCACTCGGGGCCAGGGTTGGGTTGAGGTGTCAGGGTTGGGTTGGACTCGATGACCTTGGAGGTCTCTTCCAGCCCAGTGACTCTGTGAAACCCGGCTGGGGATGGTGGCAGGACAAGGCACACCTGGAACAATGAACTCCCCTGGGCACAGCCGTGATCCCCTCCCCTCCTCCTTCCCACACTCGTGCTCTCCCTGGCTCCCACATAAGCCCAGAATCCCGACTTCCAAAGGAGGGGAGGCTGCCAGCCAGGGGAGCTGCGGGCAGGCAGACACGGCTGGCTCCTGCTAAAAGCCTTTGGTGCCTTTCATCAGGGCTGCGGGAGAAAAAAAAAAAAAAACCAAAAACCAAAAAATCCTTTAACTGGCGAGCTGGAGGCAAGGGGCCAAGCCCTGCCAGCGGGTCCTGCTGCTCGTGGGGCACTGAGGTTGAGTCCCCCCCTCCTGGGCAGGGTGGGTTTAACCCTCTCCGTGTGGAAATAAATCCATGGTGGGTACAGGAAAGCACCAGGGATCCTCTTATCCCTCCCGGCCGCCGAGCCAGGGCACGGCGCTGCCCTCCGTGCTGCGGGCACGGGAATTGGAGCATCCCTCGTTAACGAAGCCATTCATGCAGCTCAGCTCACCCACGCCCAGGTCACGGCTGCCTTCCCCGCTGAGATGGCCCTCCCAAGCCGAAGCGACAGTCTGTCCCCAGGAGCCTCTGGATGCCACTTCGCCCAGCTCCTCATTAGCGACAATTAACAAGCAATCAATGGGCCCGGCAGAGCTGGCACTTTCCAGGGAACGAGTTCCCTTTCAGCGGGGTGGGGGGAAAAATGAGCATGGGCTTTGTTGTGCTTTTGGTTAAGTGAGCCAAGAGCTGCTGCCTGCCAGGGAATGGAATTGGGGCCCAAACTGGACCCTTGCTGCCACCTGAGCAGCCCAGCAGGCAGAGAGGGCTGGGGCTGCTGCAGGTGTCCCCTCCTGGCCAACCCTCCCCTCTGGACACCCACAGGATGCTCCCAGCCAAGGGCAGGCCAGGTGGGAGCAGGGACCAGGAGTAGAATCATGGAATGGTTTGGGTTGGAAGGGACCTCAAAGATTATCTCAGTTCACCCCCTGCCATGGGCAGGGACACCTCACTGTCCCAGGGTTCTCCAAACCTCATCCAGCCTGGCCTTGGGCACTGCCAGGGATCCAGGGGCAGCCACAGCTCCTCTGGGCACCCTGTGCCTTCCCTGAAGGAATTTCATCCTAATATCCCATCTAACCTCACTGTCTGTCAGTGTGAAGCCATTCCCTGTATCCTGTCACTCCATTCCCTGTGAATCTTCTCTCTCCACATTTCTTGCAGGCTCCCTTCAGGCACCGCAAGGCCACAATGAGGTCACCCCAAAGTTCCTCTTCTCCAGAATGAACAATCCCAACTCTCCCAGCCTTTCCTGTGCTGGGATCCCAGAGCAGGATGCAGCACTCCAGGTGGGGAAGGGGATGGACACTCTCCAGCCAGGACGGTGCTGCTGGCTCAGAACCATCCACAGGGATCAGGCAGGAACTCTCCAGCTTCACTGGGGCTGGGCAGTGCTAACCCTCCACAGCCTCTGCCTCTCTGGGTTCCTGTCTAGCTGAGGGAAGAAAAAAAAAAATATAAAAAAAGGGCAGAAAGCAAGAGGGAGATGGCCTGGATGTGACAGGCTGGCGGGTGTGACAGAGGAGCCTTGTTAGCAGCATTTTCTCCCTGCAGTTGGAGCAGGAGCAAAGCCAAGGGATGTTTCCCAGCTGCCTGCACCAAACAAAGCCACCTGCACAGGGCTTTTCCTGCCAGGGGCAGAGCTGGGGTGGGCAGTGGCACCCCAGGGGTTTGGGAAAGACAGACAGAGCATCTCTGATGGCCACAGCATGAGCTCCATCCTCAGTGCCAGGATGGGAAACTCGTTATCCCTCCGGCCACCCTTCCTGCA
The DNA here is from genome assembly GCA_013400775.1 of Chaetops frenatus. Classification (NCBI taxonomy): domain Eukaryota; kingdom Metazoa; phylum Chordata; class Aves; order Passeriformes; family Picathartidae; genus Chaetops; species Chaetops frenatus. The sequence continues at coordinate 32,883 of VZTR01029878.1, forward strand.
GCACAAGGGGAGCATCTGACTCCACGCTGTGCCTGCCAGGGGCTGAGTTTGGGGGGCTTTCATATCCCAAAGAGAGGTCCCAGTGCCTTGTGCCACTGGATATTGGGACCAGAGCCTGGGGACAAGATGGGACCAGGGGATGTGGGGATCAGCAGTGGTCACAGCAGATTCCAGGGGATCCAGAGGAAGGATCTGGCAGATCTCTCAGCTGACTGAGAGCCCTTTGTGCCCAGTGGCTGTGCTGTACCAAGAAAAGCCAAAGCAATCAGCATTTCTTGGAGACACTCTGGAAAATCTTCCCTGAGTGATGGGGAGAGCTGCCACAAGCACAGCAAAGGGCCTGGAGCCACCTCCCAGCTCAGGGAGATGCTGTGCTGGCAGTGCCACACGGCAGAGCAGGACTGTCCCCCTGCAGGGCCCTCCTGCCAGCAGCTCTGGGAATGTGCTCCAGCCCTCCCTGGGGAGCTGTGCCCTCACTGAGCCCCATCCCAGTGCCACCAGCCCCAGATGTCACCCCTGGGCATCACAAACTGCCAGGCAGCACAAAAGCAAGGCAGAGGCAGCTCCTGGCACATTCCCCCGAGCACAGCCCAGGTGGGAAAGGCCACCTCAGGGACATCCAGGAGCCACCTCATCCCTCAGCTCCAGCCTGGGGGCAGGGAGGGAGCAGGGATGAGCCGGGAGCTCTTTGGGAATCACGCAGGAGCAGCAGCTGCTGTCGGCCAAGTCATGAATTATTTTTAACAGCTACTTGTAGAATGCAGCCAGCGCCTGTGGAGGGAGGGAGAGGGGGGACACGGCCCGAGCTGCTGCTCACCCCAGCCCTGTCCCCAGCACGTGTAAGGCACATATCAGCCGGGCTGGCTTTTTTTAGGGTTTCCTGCTCCTGCTGGGCACGCAGCTCAGCGGCTCGGTATGGCCACACCACCCCCTCCCTCAGCAATCACTCACATGCCGCTCACCAAAGTCTTTCCATTCCCTCTCGAGCTGTTTCCTCTTCTCTCCTTATTAGGGATCCACCTACCTATCCATCTTCTCATTCTCTCCCCCTCTGTGGCTATTTTTAAGATGCCATAAAAGCTTTCAACGGGGAGCATCCTCAGGGAGGCGAGGGGTTTTATATGTAGCCCATCAGGAGGAGTCATCACCACATAACTCACTCACCATGCAGGCAGTGACTCTCCTTTTTTTTTTTTTTTTTTTTTTTCCCTTTCTCAAAAGCAGGGGAGGGGAGAACATCCACACTCAACCCCTCAGCTCTTCCTGGGCAGCTCATCCAGGCACCTCCTTTCCCAGAGGGGAAGGATGAGATGCAGCCCACTCCTCTCCCGGTGGGGCAGCTGGGCCAGATGGTGGGACCTGGAATGGTTTGGGTTAGAAGGGACCTCAAAGATTTTCTCACTCCACCCCCTGCCATGGGCAGGGACACCTCCCACTGTCCCAGGCTGCTCCCAGCCCCAGTGTCCAACCTGGCCTTGGGCACTGCCAGGGATCCAGGGGCAGCCACAGCTGCTCTGGGCACCCTGTGCCAGGGACCCCCACCCTCCCAGGGAAGGAATTTCATCCTAATAACCCATCTAACCTCACTCTGCAAGTTCTCTCTGTGGGGGTGGATGAAGGGATGGTTTTGCTCTCTGATCAAAGGCTCCAAGCTGGGATCATCCAGCTTCACACCTCAGCAGCTGCCACCAGCTGAGGGGTGGTCTCCTTGCTGAGAGGAGGGCCAAGGTTTTCACAGAAAGGGTGATAAAGTATGGGAATGCTCTGCCTGGGGAGGGGGTGGATTCAGCATCTCTGGGGGTGTTGGAGACAAGACTGGATGTGGCACTCGGGGCCAGGGTTGGGTTGAGGTCTCAGGGTTGGGTTGGACTCGATGACCTTGGAGGTCTCTTCCAGCCCAGTGACTCTGGGATTCTCCCTGTGTGCCCCCACACCTGGAAGCTGCTCTGCTGCTTGGTTTGTGGTCAAAAGGTGGGGAAATGCCAGCAAAACTTCCTCCAAAGCAGGGCCTGGACAGCCAGACAGGACCAAGGTCTCCCTGATCCCCACAGGCTCTGCATCAACCCCACAAAGCCCTCTGTTCCCTCCTAAATTCCCTGTGGAAAAGCTGCCACCCCCTTCTGTCCCAAAGCCTGGCCACAAACCCAGCCCACACCCCAAAGACACCCCAGCCAATGCCACCTTCAGCCTGGCAGGGGCCCAAAGCAGGCTGGCACATCNCCAGCAGCCCCGGGCCGGTCCCCGGCAGCCCCGGGCCGGTCCCTCCCGCTCCGGCCGTGCCCCAGCAGCCCCGGGCCGGTCCCCGGCAGCCCCGGGCCGGTCCCTCCCGCTCCGGCCGTGCCGGGCTGGCGCAGTGGGTTGTTTACAGGAGCAAAGAGCCAGCGCATCTCTCTCACCTTGCTCCACCTTCTCCATGCTCCGAGCAGCAGGGGATGGGGACAGAGGGAGGGACACCCCGGCACAGCGCAGGGCAGGGGGGTCCAGCCGTGCTCCGGGGAAGCCTCTGCTCCATCACAGCCCGGGGATGCTGCCAGAGGAGCAGAGAGAGGGGAAAATCCAGAGCTCCAGAGCTGCACAACCCACACGGGGCTGGTGCTGAGAGAAGCAGGGTCTGCACCACCCTGGAGGGGCTCTGGGGTCTCTGCCCACCACAACCCTCATTTTTTTTGGGTTTGGCTTCAAGGAGAACCTCCCCATTGCTGGACTCAGCACCTGACCACTCCCTGGTTGACACAGGGACCCGCTCAGGTCCTTCCTGAGAGCCCAGGGACCTGGCTGGTCCTGTGGTCACCCTGGGCATCCTGGCTGGTGCAGAGCTTGCAGCCACACCAGACAGAGCCACTCACTGCCCCAGCCCCAGCCAGCACAGCCAGAGAGGATTTCATTCCTTCTTTGAGGAAGGATCCCTCAAGGATTCAGTGCAGAGGAGATGGGCAGGGCACAGCAGCTGCCACACCACAGCCCTGATCCTTGGCCAAGGCAAGGAACCCCCTTTTTTGGAGGGGCTGCAGAATGGGTTTCCCTCAGGAATGGGTTTCACACACAGCTTTGTTCCCTCCCTCCTCCTCTAAAGCTTGAAGGTCTTTGGCCAGCAAAGCCACCCTGGGCCATGCAGCCTGCTGGGACCCTCTGTCCTGCACTGGGAGTCCAGGCTGGGAGCAGCTGGGACTGGGAGATCCCCACCACACGTCCCAGCAAGTGCCTCAGAGCCAGGAGTGACCCACCCAGTCCCCCAGAGGATTTAAAAATAGCTCCCATTCTCCAGCAAGAGCAATCCCTGGAAGTGTCCAAGGCCAGGTTGGGCAGGGCTTGGAGCGCCCTGCTCTGTGCAAGGTGTCCCTGCCCATGGCAGGGAGGGGAACAAGAAATTTAAGGTCCCTTCAAACCCTGGCCATCCTGTAGTTCCATGAAAATTCCATGAAAATTCCATGAAAATTCCATGAAAATTCCATGAAAATTCCCAGGGCTGGCAGCACAGCTGGGATGTTGGGAAGGACAGGCAGGGCCTGGCAAGGTGCTTTCAGAGGGGGGCTGTTCCTCAGGGCCTGGCACGTGGATTTGGGAGCTCACACCGAGCCCTGCTCTACATTTGGCTTGTCTGATCCTGCATTTCTGGGAAAGAGTCACGTAACTCCCTGCTCTGAGGACAGGTCAAACCCTGGAACTCAAACTCGGGCTGCAGCGGGCTCAGGAAGGGTTTTTGAGGCTGCCATTGCAGCAGCAAAGCTTTTCCTGCCCCACAGCTCTCCAAAATGTGCCACTTGTTGCCAAGAAAACACCAGAAGCCAAGGGGATGGTTTCAAACCTCAAGCACCTGCTCCCCTCTTGCACTGCTGTGCTCCTCAGAGAAACCCTCCCACCAGGACTTTCCCTGCTCTGAGCCTTTTCCAAGACCCAGAAAGAAGCTGATTCCAAATGGAAGGGGAGGAAAATGTCCATGAACAGAAAAACAAATGATCCTCAGGGCTCTGCAGACCTTGCCAGGCCAGCAAGGGTAAGAAGAAAGGAAGGTCAGACAGGCTGGCTGAGGAAACCACAGCAGCAGCTCCTTTTTCTTTCTGCTCTCCGCCCCAGGCAGTGGAGAAAGCTCATCAATTCCCAGGCCAGGGCTTATGGCTGATACTGATAAAGCATTCAGAAAACTCCACCTGAGCTGAAAAATGCACCGAGAAACTGGGGCCTATCAAATACCTGAGCCACCAGCAAATAAATGGGACCTGTGCAGCCACGATTGCTCCTGTGAGAGATCACTTTGGGCCTGATAAACCTTTCCTGGAAAGCCAGAAGTGCCCGTGGGGGCTGTGGGGAAGTGCATTCCTGCAGTTCCACTCCCCCAGCGCTGCACTGAGCCCCCTGACTCCAGAGGAGCTGGGCACAGGAGGACTTGGCACAACCCCCTTCCCTGCTCCAGGCTTCCAGTCCCCCTGCCAGCCTTGCCCACAGCCAAAATCCCCAAGCCTGAGGCACCTGGGCCTTCCCTCCACATTCCCTTTCAGCCTGCAAACCCCTCCATCGTTCCTCACCCCAGTTCTTGCCGTGACCACTCCACCCCCAGATGCTTTCTGGAGGTGCTGCTGCCCTCACAACTCAGGCACTGATGTATCTGAGAACTAAAAATATCAATGAGATGTTCCAACCGCTTCGTGATGGCCCCATCACGACAGGACTGCAGGGTCTGGCAGGAACTGGGTGGGTTTTTCTTCCCTCCTTCCCAGCAAAGGCTCCTGTCATCAGCCCAGCCTGCTGGCACCCCAAATGCTGTCATCCTGCTAAACCAGCCCTCACTGGATGATCAGAAAATGTGCTATTTATTTTAAAAGAGCACGCAAAGGCTCTTGAAGGAACTCAGTCTCTTCCACTGGCCTTAGAGCACGCACTCCACGGGCCTGCAGGGCCACTCTCTGTGGCTCCTGCTCCTCCAAGGGCCAGCTGCCAGGAAAGAGGGTTTGAAAGAGCCCATCCACCAGCCCAGGCACAGAGCTGCTGCCTGGGATTGGAATTTTCTGGCAGCAAAGCGAATGCAATGGGTGATTGTCCCTCTGCTAGGCTGCCCAGGAAAACAGGGAATGATTTGTGTCTGCTTGTTTGTCAGGGTCGGGGTTTGGAGAGGGCTAAAATATAGGCAGGGAGACTGGGAGTTCCACTTGGTGCCCAAATTCCGGAAAACACCCTGCTCATGACATCAACAGGCTGATCCCTCTGGGTTCCCTGCACTTCTGAAGGCAGGGAAAAATCTGCCTGCGCTCCCCCAGCAGGTCCTGGCCCACAGGGTGGGGACACCTGGTGAATCACCTGCCTGAGGAGCAGAGCTGGAGCTCCCAGTGATGGGCAGCACCACGGGATTCCTCTTTAATTACACAGGGCCTTAATGGAGTTTGCTGGTAAACACCTTGGAACCACATGTGCCTGGAGATTACGGGGTAATTACGCTTAGAGGATCACGATCTAAGAGGGAGGACGATTCAGGGAAGACAAAAATAACCAGGCAAACATGCTGCATTCACCAGGATCTGTCAGGAAGCCTCCCTTCCCAAATGCTTCACTGTCCAGCCTTTCCTCACAGCTCCTTCCCAGAGCAGGGGAGCCCCTCGGCAGGAATTTGAGAGGTGGCAGGGATTGGGATGAAACTTTCCACTTGGCATACCAAACCTTCTTCGGGAGCTCTCCGTGCTCCAACAGGCTCCCAGCTGCTCCCAGGATGGGGATAAATGGCTCAGCCCACCCTGAGTTGACTTGCCATCAGATCCTGCCCTTTCTCCAGGTGCACCTTGGAGACAGAAGGGAATCTGGAAGATGCCAGGTTTGTGAACCAGCCCCCATCACCCAGTGCCACACTGAGCCAGGTCCTGCCAAACCTGGCTCAACCCTGCAGCTCACCAGGGTTTCACCTCCCCAGGAGCTGGGATGCCCCTTTGGGAGACCCAGAACAACCAGGGGCACCTTGGTCCTGGCAAAAGCAGTGCCCAGGCTGGCAGCAGCCCCTCTCCCACCCCGAAGGAGCTGGGCCAGAAGGGATGATGTGCAAAATCCCACGGGGTGACTCACAGACAGCACTCCGTGGACCTGCAGCGCCCAGACCTGCTGGCTCCCTCCAGAGCAGCAGAAGGGATCCTTCCCACTCTTTTCAGAGGCTGAAATCCTCGGGGCAGTGACAGCTTTAACCCTTTCAGCACAAACACAGTGTCAGTCACATCAAACTCCCTGCCCAGGTTCCGAGGGAGATGCTGGCTGCAGGCAGAGCAGATTCCAAGGGGGGATTTTAAGGGATGTTCTCATGGTTCTCAGGGGTTTGTCCTACAAGCTCCAGCTCCCATGGAAATGCCAAGCAGCACCACAGACCTGTTTGCTAAGGTAGGGATCCATCTGTAGCCAGTCAGTGAGAGGCAGTGATAGCCTAATGAACATAAACACCAACCCTGTGCCCTCCAAACCCTCACTGCACACCTGGAGCCCCAGGAGGAGAGGCCACCTTCCCACCCTTCCACCCTCAGGGCCACCTGAGCTGCTCTGCAGCCTCAGGGTAGGAGTTTCTGCCTGAGACCAAGTGGTTTTATCTCTTCACCTTAAATACCAAATTTCTCTCTGGCTTTTTTGCCTTCATCATGAGACAGACAATGACATAGAGTCTTCAAATCCAGCATGAAAAGCAACCCTCTGTCCCTTCAGCAAGGGCTGGGGAGGCTCCTGTGTGCTGAGCATGGAGCATCTCCAGAGATAAACCCAGCAAATCCTGCCCAGAGCTCCTGGAGGCCTCACAGATTTGCTCACCAGCGTGGCTTGGGGCCAGCCATGGCCCACAGCCACAGCTTTCCTGCCTCACATCAGCTTCAGGCAGGAGAGCAGCCTTAACAAAATGCAGCCCGAGAAATGGGAAGCAGTGGTGGGAATTCACAGATCAGATGGTGGCATTTTGTCCTCAGCTGTGCATCTCCTCTGCTTGCCAGCCCCAAAATTTTAGCCCTGCAGGCACAGGCACACCTGGACACGATAAATTTGTGTAAAACCTGGCTGCATCACCCATCCTCCTCTTCCCATGTCTCAGTCTCTCCCGGGGAGCCTGGAGTGCCCCTGAGCCTGCAGGTGGATTCCACCACATCCAAGCCCTCAGACACTGCAGGGATGGGGGGGAAAAACAGCCAAAAAAATCCAAGCAGAGAGCAGCAGACCTGGCCATGCCTGGGAAGCCTCTGACAAGTGGCACCGAGCCCCACTGAGCCACTGGCAGAGGGGTAAAAAAAGCCATGGTAGGTCAGAGCCAGGTGGCATCACAGGGGGTGAAACAGAGCTGGCACTGACAAGGCTCCCAGGATTTATTGTTTTGTGCCTCGTGGGCAGATGGATTTGAGGGCTACAGGCTGGGGAGGGGTGCCCAGAGCTGGGCGAGGCAGATTTTGGCAGTGCTCACACCAGTCCCAGAACGTGCTGACAGCAGAGATGGCCCCACACCCCGGCCTGGCTCACGGAGCCATTGCTGGGAACAGGAGTGAAGCAGCATTTGGGCATCCAAGCCCTGCTCCAGCGTTCCAGCTGCTGGGAAAACAGCTGGGAGCCCAACTGGGCAGAGGCAGCGCCCTGCAGGGTTTGCACATCCAAAGGGACCTGGAGTGACCCATAAACCACCAACCCCCAGCACAGCGAGGGACCAGGAGATGTCACAGAGCTGCCAAGCCCTGACTAAAACACGTGGCTACTTAAAACAGGGCAATGGCAACTTGGGCAAAGACTGCAAAGCCCCTCAAAGGGCTTGGCAAGAGCCCTGGCAGCTGGCACTGCTGAGTGACGGGCCCAGGGCCACTCTGAGCCAGGCGGTGGCAGAAGGAGGAGCAGCTCCCAAGGGACTCCCAGCTCTGCCCAGTGGCCTCCCCGGTGAGTCAGGGCAGAGCAGTGGGCAGGCAGCACTTTGGGCTCCCTGGCACCTCGCTGAGTGTGGGAGGCCCCAGCTGAAGGAGTTCTGCAGCACAATCAGATACTTAGAACACACCAGTGCCATAAACAGCCCTTATCTCCAGCAGCAGCCAAGCCAGCGATTAAGAGCTGGGAAGGAATCCCAAAAGGAACCAACAGGCATTTGCCAAAATTGGCTTGGAGGGAGCTTTAGCAGTCCCACCTGACCACGGATCCCACCAGTCCTCTGCATCAGGCCGGAGCTGCTCGCCCAGAGGAGCAGAGGGAGGACCCTTTGTTATCAGGCATCCTGCAGGCTCGGAAAGAATCAGTCCCTATTGTTTCCCACCTAAGCAGTGCCAGCCCCGCTCCCCTGGGAGGGGTCTTGCTCCTGTCCCAGGTGTGGCTTGGGCAGAGGGCACCTGGGAAGTTTCCTGGCCTCTGACACAGCCCAACAGAGCTGGAATCACCTGTTCTGTTGCCTCGCAGCGTGCCAAGGCATTTTTCACGGTGTTTTGCTCGGGAACCACCCCAAGCCCTCGGATTGAGAAACCTCAGCACGCCAATGCAATGGAGAAGTTGCTGCTCTGCTGTTTCGTGCCTGGGGGAGGGCTCTGCTCCTCACACAGCTCCAGGAGCCACGGGAGGGGCAGGGGGGCTTCCCTGGAGAGGTCATCCCAGGAGGAAGCCCCTCAGGTGGCCATCAACAGCAACTCCTTTACCAGGGACTTGCTGCCTTTAAGGGAAGGGATCAAAGCCGTGCCAGCAAGGTGGGCACAGCTGTCACACGGCACATCAGGCAGGGAAAAGAAATGGATTGTGACTGATCAATCTTCCCAGACTTTCCAACGAGGGCACGGAATCCAAAGTGAGCAGCCTGGTGCCAGTTCTCATCTTATGCAGCACATTTCCGAGCTCTGCTTCTTTAGAAATTCACCCACAGCGCATGAGTGCCTCAGTCCCTGTCTCACACGCACAATAGGAACACCCACATCCCCAGCTGCAGAAGGTTTGGGGTGGTTTTTTTTTTTCCAGAATTGCACCTGTTCTTTTCTCTGGTTTCTGGGTCTCTCCTCCCCCTCCTCCTCCTCCTCCTCCTCCTCCCCTCGCATCCATTTCTTCCCAGGCAGAGGCAGCAGCAAGTGAGGCTGTGCCTGTCAGAGCGCTCCTGGCTGCCTCTCACCATGTTGCGTATCGACATTTCAGTCGATGCTCTGCCCTCCAAAACCCCAGAAATCCAAGCCAAGTAAAGTACTCCGTGGAGATAAGCAGCACGGCTCAGCCCACATCAAGCACAGCCGAGGCAGAGCCTGTCAGAAAGCCGGCGAGCAAAAGGCAGGCAGGAAAATAACCCCAAATTCCATCCCACTAGGCTTGTCAGCGCTGTTGTGACATTTCCTCTCCAATTCCTCCCAGCCAGCTCGGTGCGGTATCAGCCCCCTTCCCACAGCCAAGGCGAGAGGACGCCGTACTCACTGCTAGTGCTCATCCTGCCGCTCCTTCCCCGTCCTTCTCATCCAACAAAGGGCCAAAGATGCTCCTTAAATCCGCTTTTCCTGCCGCTCCCCGGCCGCGGGAGGAGGCTGCCTCCTCTCCTTCTCCCAGGAGAAATATTCCCGTGCGATCCGCCGCCTAAGGCATCCCACGGCGCCTGTCCCCAGGGCTGTCCCCGCGGCTGGCGGATGCCAAGGTCACGGCTGGCGGGGAGGGGGCGGTCGGGACCGGCCCGGGGGAGGGTCCCGGCCCGGGGGAGGGTCCCGGCGGAGCGGCGGGGGCCGGCCGGGGCTCGGCCATGCACTGCGGAGCGCGGCCGC
>VZTR01029882.1:6702-19917 GCA_013400775.1 Chaetops frenatus
CCTTCCTTCAGGCACTGGAAGGCCTCAATGAGGTGCTAATAGCTATCCTCTATTTACTGACTCCGCTCATTTCACTGCAGCCTGGTTACATTTATAAGATAATGCAAAAATTAACAAAAGTTGCAAGTTTGTCTTTGTTCCAGTCCACCTTCCCACCCAAGAAAAATCAAGCTCCTTGAAGGCAATCCATTAATTTTTTAGCACTGGTAGGATTTCAACTACTACAGAATCATAATTCCTTGCAGAAACAGGAAATACACCCTACCTGCTATTCATATATGCTGCAATTACCTTTAAAAGTAATACTGAATTTAAAACTATATATAACACCAATAACAATAATACATAACAAAATGAAAANTTTGATTTAGGACTGCTAATGTGGGCAATGGATCATCAGCTACAACAAACAATAGCTAACACAATCAGTTCAATTTTATGACCATCATCCACAAGACATCATCAAATAATCACCAAAATACTTAGGGTGTGGCCATAAGACCATATTCATTTTTATGGCCAAATGAGTAGTGAAAAAAAAAGGCAAAAAATATTCATAAGTGGCATCCAGCTCTTCTAAAAACCAAGAGCTCAGCAGCAATCAGCTGTCTCAGCCTCAGGGTTGTTTGTATTCATGATTTCTGCAATGGAGACAAAAGGTTCATCTTTACACACGAAGTATGACATTTTAGCAGACAACACAAAACTGAGGAAGTGGCTGATTCACCAGAGGCTTGTGCTGCCATCCAGAAGGACCTCAACAGGCTGGAGCAATGTGCTGGCAGGAGCTGCACCAACGGGAAATGCAAAGGATCTGGTCCATGTGTGTTAAGAACAGATGGGGGAAGCAAAGAAAAGGCAGCCAAGGCTCTTGTCAGTGGTGCCCAGGGACAGGCCAAGAGGAGATGGACATGAACCAAAAGAGAGGCAATTTCACCTAAACACAAGAAAGCACTTGGCTCCTGTGAAGGTGGTCAGACACTGGTAGAGGTTCTCAGACAAGGTGTGGAGCCTCCACCCCTGGAGATACTCAAAACCCAGTGAGATCTAACCCTGAGCAACTTGCTCTGAGCAGGTGGTTAGATTATATCATCTCCAGAGGTGCCTTCCTGCCTCAAAAACCACTCATTAAATGGTTATCTATCCATCTCAGTTTACTCTTTTTACTGTCCTGACAAAAGTCACCAACTGAAGCAAAAAATAAAAATAAACACAGATGCACACAGCACCACCACACAGAAAAAAAAAAAAATCAATAACAAACAAACAAATCAAAGTAGTAAAAACAAAACAAAACATAACCACCACAAAAACCAAACCAAGAAACCCACAAAAACCAAACAAACACAAAACCAACAACAAAAAGCTCCCAAGCCAAACAACTAAAATGAAGGTAAAATCCACTGAAATTCAAGAAATCTTATCTCAAGTCAATGAACTTTTCTATTCAAGGACTATAACTATTGTATGCCATGACAATTAACCCACTGATCACTTACACATTTGAAAAGCCATATAAGTGAGCAAAAAGTATTTTCACTACTGAAAAAAATCAGTACTTTTTTTTCTTTCAGTTTTCTACAATTACAGTATTTGATCCAGCTCAAGAAGAAAAAGATTTACAGAAGGTCTCTCTCTTACCACTTCAAGGAAGAATGAACACTATTAGCAGCTAAACATAAGCCATAAAACCTACCAAGCCATCTAATAAAGAAGAGTACTCTTGCTGTACACATCACTTTCCTTGGGAACTTCATCTACTGAAACCAGCTATAAAACAGACCTAATACCTAAAATTAGCCAACTGAGAATGTATTTCTCCCAAAGCAATAAATCGGTTTTTTACTCAATACGAGAAAAATAGTTGTTTCATGGTTTGAACCTCTACTCTTAATATCTTCCTGTTGGCTTGGTGTTTTTTTCCCTTCATTCTTGATTTCTGTTTGATGGGAAAGGTTGCAGAATCAGATCCATCAACTTGTTGATGTTAGTAAGAATCTCTAGCTGATCCAAAATAATATTTCTCAATAATGATAACACAAACAAGCCTTAGGAAGTTGGGGGTTTTTTAAGACAACATGCTCTACCCAGCTGACCTGTTTACAAAATATTGGCATCTAAAAGCATGGTTAAAAAAAGATGAAATTAAATACTTTTACCTGCCATCAAAAGCAGTTTAATAAACTAAAGAGAGGAAAAGTAGCCCAAATCCCATCAACACCATGCTAGGCGAGATTTTTGTACACTACCTGCAAGTACACAGCCTGCCATAATATGCTATAAGCAATCCATGATTATTCACTTGTTACATATAAAAATCCCCTCTTCCTTGCAGTATAACACTGCTAAAAAATATTGTTTGCTGCTAATACCAAACACTTATAATAATATGCTGTACTGAGAACACAATCTCATGACAGCAAAAGCAATGATACTAATAAATTCACTCTTTCAGAGTTATCATCTGAAGTCATCTAGAAAACTTCATCTGCAAGATCTATGTGGTTATCAGCATACAACAAAGACAGGAAACCCCTCAAAATGCATAGAGCATTGCAGCAAACAGGTGGAAGGTGCATTTGACAGAAGAAATATTGGCTGTTCCTGTGTCTGGAAATGCATTCAATAATCTTCCTCAATGATTAATATATCCCATGTGTGGAAGTCTGCATAAAAGACCAAGCAACAGCTGTAATTTACTGAAGGAGGTAGGACAGCTCAGCAGTAGAAGCCATCCAAGTTGTAAAATGACAGTGTATTAGCAGTCCCCATCCATTTAATTACAGTTTAAACTTTCCAATATGACACAGTAATAAATTGAAAAATGCTGCATTACTGGCTATTTTTTTCTTTTAGACAGATGTTGTACATGGTATATTGTGGACCTTTTCCATCTCTTCCTTTCTGGCTAGTTATTGCCTGGCTAACAGGATGTTTCATTTTAATGAAAAATACATTACTGCATTAAGATAAGGTCATCAGTTCTTAAGTTAAATGCAATTTCTGTAATAAAATTAATTGCATAACCTACATAAAATTTTTTTATGTGGGTTAAACACTTTTAATTACTACCTAAATTTTGTTCAACTGAACATTTAAATGGAGTATTCACCTATAAAAAGAATGTATATACTGTGAAATGGCTCTACAGTTCTTTACAACATGCCTTCTACATGTTCTACTGTGGTCAGCACTGTTAAAATCCACTCTGGAGCAAGGCTGAGGAGGAAGAGGAAAACAAAACCTGCCAGTTTTTGAGGTGTGAAAATGGCTTTGAGACTGGACCTGATTGCTCAGAGCCTTGTCCAGTTGGCTTTGGGGTATTTTAAAGAATAGAAACATCACAATCTGTCCAAGTACCCCCAAATACAAAATTATAGAGTAGAGAGTCATAAAATATCCTGAGTTGAAAGGGAACTACAAGTATCAAAGTCCAACTCCTCACCCTGCTCAGGACCCAGAATCACACCATGTGTGGTTATTTGTAAATCCTGTTCTGTTCCACATAAATAGCAATTATTTGATATAAATATCAAATTATCACTGCAGCAGGAGCTAGAGCTCAGACAGAAGCAATCTTTGCTTATAAAAAGAAACCTGGTGTTTCCCTAGTAACGTTTGTACACTTAGCAAGAAGATGATCGGCTCTCACATGAAGAACAACATTAGAAGAACTTTACCCCAGTAGTTACAGAGTTCTTCTGATATGTGAAACAAAACACTAATAAATTCTCCATTCCATTCAAAAGCAGAGCTATAACCCTGTGTCATCTCTGCCTTGGATTACTTAGATGGCTGTTACCTGAAACAAAAGTCCCTTTTAAAATCCTTACAACATGAATTTGTATAGGATTTGTATAGGCTAAAAGATTTTTTTCCCAGAAAAGGTTCTTCTTGAGAACTGTATTTCAGTCAAGATTAAAATTAATATTTTTTTTCAAAATTCAGCACCTGAACCTCCAAAACAATTACCAGGTATTAATTCACCTCTAAGTCAGATGATATTGAACTGTGTATTGACAGGTCCTGGGACATGAACAATGGATTTACAGGTTAATTTACCCTATATACATTTTCTAGGATATTTTTAGTTTAATGCCTACAAGTCAATGCATCTTATTCAGCCAATTCATTTATGAAAACAATATTCCTGTACTAACATAACGTGGTTCCATACTTCAGATTAAATTTGACGTTTTGTTTTCTCTTCATTTCAACTGAAATGGATTTTGTCAACAGAAAAAATATTCTTACACAGAAAAAAGAAGTTTTTTCAGAATGTTTACATTAAAAGAAGCCTTGGAAATAGTTTCCTTTTATACCATCAAACTTAATAAATTGCTATCTTAACTAATGAATGTATAATTCTATGGCAGAGAAATGGACGCAAGCCTCTTTACAGTATTACTCATTGTACTTTCTAAGTGTATTCTAGGTATTAAAAAAAAGAAACAGCCCGTCCCAACTCAAATATACAGGGGAACGTTTCTTTTTTTTTAATACCTGGGGAATCTGACTTCCTAATCCTACTCAGTATGTAGGGAAAACGCCACTCTAGCAAATGTGTCTGGAAAATATCCCAAAGCCACCAGCAAACAAGCAAAAGTATTTCTCAGGTTCTTTGCTTTTCATGCATTTTTCAATCAATTAAGCCCATCTTTTTTTTCTTCTGACTTCAGAGCATTTTCAAGTTTTAATATTTTTTTTTATACCTAGAAAATAATTTCTTGATGTAAAACAAGCAAATTTTCCTTACAGTCTCAAATTTTTGCTTTCCTTTGACACAAAGAACACAAATTCGCATTCAGTTGTCTTGAAAACAGTTTTCAAATTTTTTTTCTTACAGAATCAACTTTTTGGAGCACCTTCTTGCTTTGGTTGGCTTCTCTCAATCATTTAAATGAAATCATTTTCAAATACACAAGTTTGAGGTAATGGTTTTGAAATTTTAACTAAATTACTATGTTAGAAACTAATGAAATAAAAGCTTATAGCAGCAGACAGAACTGCAATTATTACCTATTTCAAAAATATTAGTCCTACATGATTTTATTAAGTTGTTAAAACTCAACAGGTGTTGTAAAAATTGCTTATAAATAGATTTAATAAGAAGCTTAAAGATATTGCTATTCATTCAAAGGATTTTAAAAACTGCACCCTCCTCCTTTTGGCTACAATACATTGTTTTTGCCTTATCAAATTATTGTCATTCAGCTACTCTGTTTTGCTCCCTTGCCCAGAATAATCTAGCCATCAAATGACATTTCACAGGTGCAAGACTTACAATTAGAAACATATTTCAGGCATCTCTAATTATACACAAGTCTTCTCTCCACAAAGATTTTTATTAAATTAAAAAGTTTGAATCTCTTTACCTTTTTTGCTTAAACATTGATTTTTTTTTTTTTTTGACCAAATATTTAGACCAATTTCTCTCCTCCTCACATGGCTTTTTTTTAATTGAAACCACTGACACCTCTTTTCCAAGCAGAAACATTTCAAGGCATTGCAACTCAGCTTCACAGGGGAGAACAACAACCAATATGAATTCAGTTATATTTAAAGCACGGCTACTCTTGGTTTCACATTTGTTTCTGTGGAAATTATACCCTCCGAAGATCTGCAAAATTTCCAATAACCTGTGTCCAATACTTATTCCTCAAGCTTTCCAGGCTTGCTTAAATTTGCCTTCACTTGTGGTGAGCTTTGTTTCCACTCACTTCAAATACAAGTTACTGATGAGCTGGTTACAGCTCATTCATTTTACTTTTGCAGGACAGAACTGGTTTTCCAGGGTAACAAAGGAATCCAATCACAATTTATCTAATCTGCATAAAAATGGAGTAAAAAAAAAGTAAATTTGGATGCAAAAAGAGTTACAAAAAAGACCATAAGTGTAAAATACATGAAAATTACCAAGTGGCTCCCCAAAAGTGAGGATCCCACCCAGTGCCAGAGTGACCTGATTTCCCATTTACCTAAGGAAATCTGCCTCAGGTGTCAGATCTACTACACTAAAAGGTGAGGACACAAGAAACCCTGTGAGAAGATCCATTTTCATCACTGCCATGAATTACAGGAGTATCCATTCCCTTGTGCAGCCACTGCCCAGTTAGGAGGGATATTTCCAGATGTGCTGCCCAAAGCTGAGGGGCTTTGGAGCCACAGAAACTCCTGGCACAAGGTCTGCCTGCTGTGCTTCCAGCAGGTACCAACACTCCAGCAGAACAACTCCTGAGGAGAAATTCCAGCTGATCCTATCCTGGAGCTGACAGGCCTCCTGTAAGTTGATAAATTAGTTCTTAAAGAAGGTAATAGTTTTCTCTAGAGATATGACGAATTTCCCTCTTCTTTAACTTCCCATATATTTATGGAGATATTTGTTCAGGACAGGACTACTACTAAATCTAAGTTTATGAGGGACTGTTTTAACTTCCCCAGTCTCCAAAGAGCAGCAAAGCTGGCAAACCTGATCACTCAGTCTTTGATCTCCTTTACTTGCAGACAAGCTGTAAGAGATTAAGCTCTTTTCCCATTACTTAATCATTTAAAGTGATATTCTATTATTCCCAAGGGTAAAAGCATTAGGCTACTGATCAGTCTAGGAATTAAAAAAAAAAAAAAAAAGACTGGAATATTTATAAAATAATGTTAGCTCAGCTTAGACTTTCAGAAATCCTTTGATAATTTAGGGGAATAACTCCTATTTGAACCAACATCTAGAGGGAATTCAAATGGCTAATTTTAGATATCACATAAACTGCTTTTTTAAACTATTATTCTTTCTTCCTATTTTTCATATTATGTATGTACCTACTTTCTTAAGGCTACATGAGAATGTATGTAGAATCTGGAAAGGGAAGACTCAGTGCTAAATTAAAATCTCCGATTACTGCTGTGCTGTAAAGCAACAGCTTAAGGTTTGCAAGAGTTGCATCACTTCCCTACATAGTCCATGTCCACTGTATCCAAATATAGGAAGCCCTAGGAAATAACTAAATCCTAAAGGAAATTACCTGAACAGTTCTCAAGTTGTATATATACTTTTTCAACTTAACTGCATTTATATCCTTCCAAAACCATTAAATTGACCCCAAGGGAGCCACTGGAAGGCAAATGAAGACTCCCAAAGGAAGGAGGGTTTTTTCCCAATGCTAGACATGGTGACAACTGTACAATATAATGATGGCAAATATATGGGATTACTGCCAGATTCTCATCCAAGACACACTGATGTCTTCATCTAGTCAAATATGTTCTCCAAATAAAATTCTATTATGCAGAGCAAACTGAATGCTATATTATGGATTTTGGCATGAAACCACAGTGATTTTCAACTCAGTTGTCTGCAATGAATCAGGATATTAATTGGCATATAAATTGTACAGATGTACTTTCTGCATTAAGTGACCTTTTCCTTTCAAGGTCTTATAGAATTATTTGTCTCTAAAATGGCCACTATGAAAAACAAAAAAAACCCTTACAATCAGTACCGTTTAGATTACGAATACCTGTACAACTTATTCTTCTTAAAGTATTTAAGCATTTCAAATGGCTTTTGAAATAGACCTTAATTTAATGCAAGAGAAACTTATTTTCTTTTTACAATTCTGATTACAACACTAAAAGGTCCTCTTTGAAAGGTATAAGCAGATAATTACTAAAATGTGCACCTATAAATCCCAGGTTTAGTGCTTGCAATGGAAGCTGACATAGTTATTCCCCTTTCTGGCTCCCTTGGGAGAACAGACTCATTTGGGAACCACTGCCTTGATCCCTTGTAAATTTAGCAATCAAATTATAAGATTTCACCAAGTACTTCTAATATTTCTTTATCTGAACTTGAAGTTTAGCCATAACTAGAAAAAATTCTTCAGAATAACCCAAGACACTTTAAGCCCTATCATTATTATTATTCATTTATGTGTCATTATTTCCAGTGGCACTAAAATATTCTCAAAATATAAAGCCATACCTAAAACATGTTTATCTCCTGCAGTAATGAATGTCTGTCTCAATGAAGGCTTTGGTGAGGGAGAAAAAGTGTACCCTTTATGGTACACTTAAAATTTACCTTTTATGGTAAATTTTAGAACTGAGGGTTCCTATATTTCCAATAAATTAGTGCTACTACACATCATTTATCCCCACATTAGGAAATATGTGGAAATGACAACTGCCAACTACATCAGAAGGGAGTCATCAAGTCATTATTCATTTGCTCTTCAAGAGGGAGCAACAGGAAACCAAAACTATGCCAACTTAAGATAAATAAAACACATTAACAGTGAGCAACTTAACCTTTGAAGACCAGATGTGTAATGTTTTAAAAAGGAGAAAT
Source organism: Chaetops frenatus (assembly GCA_013400775.1). Taxonomy (NCBI): domain Eukaryota; kingdom Metazoa; phylum Chordata; class Aves; order Passeriformes; family Picathartidae; genus Chaetops; species Chaetops frenatus. The sequence continues at coordinate 15,044 of VZTR01029882.1, forward strand.
GTGATAGAGTCTCACAGTAATAGCTGTGTATGTGTAAACTTCCAAGGTCCAAGCATTTAGCTCTGCTACTGTTTCTAGAACAATTGAGCAGTCCTTGTGCCAGGTATTTCTATGAAAGTACCACAAATATCTGTCCTACTTCACTGATTTTCCACAAAAAGAAACAAACAAAACCATTTCACAACACAACACTCAGCTATTAAAGAAAGATCCATCAACATCTTTCAAACGTGAGCTAGAGTTCAAAGCTTGTTTTCTCTGATGATTCTCAGTCAAATCCATTGGAGGCCACTCTCCATATTCAAAAGTCAGGCCAAGCCTTCTTCCCTGCTTCCAATCAGTCAGGGAGGGAAGAATGGAGAGCACTGGTGGCAAGAAGCTCACCTCAAAAGCAGGGCTTCTGGGTCAGCACCTGGACACAGCAAGCTAGAGAAAGCAGCAGCTAAAAGCAATTAGGTGAACTCACACACCTGAACTCCTACTACTCCTAAAAAAACAGGTTTAAAATTGCTATGCCCTTTCAAGAATTCTATTTTCCTCCAAGAATACAAGACAGACATGTGATACAGTGATGCTGGAAGATAATTCCAGCTGAATTGTGGCTGAGATAATTCATGTGGATGTTGGAGGTGGGGATGGTTTGTAAGGAAATTAAACATCCTGGAAACTTAAAAGCAGTCAGTAGAAAAACACACATTCATTCACAAGGTGTTTGCAGCAGTAAAAAAGAAACACAAAACAGGTAAGGCTGGAAGAGAGCATCAGCCTTCCCACCAAACTTTCATGGAAACTGCCAAGGACCTACCAAGGTGGCAGAGTAATGCTAGAGAAAAAGAAGGGAAAATAAGATATTTTCAAGATAGACAAAGCCAGACAATCTTCTGATTAGGGTGATGTTAAATGAAAACTCACTTTTTTTTTTTTTCCTGGAAGATCCCTATCACTTTTACTCCACTTAATGTATTTCAATAGTTTTCAGAAAGGGACAGTGAGACCTCATCTCTGTTCTGCCCAGACTGTGCTTCCAGGCTGAGATCCATTTCCCACGATGTCTGCCCTGATACCACAGAGCAGCACTGCATGGAAGTCACACACCTGCACCCACTGATAACAGCGTACTTGCCACACATACAAGAACAGTGTGAAGGAGAAAAGCAGCACACATTCCAGAGCTAGAGATACTTTCAAGTAGAACTGAACTGCAACATGCTTCTCCTTCAGTTCCATACACAAGAGAGAAAATGTTTCATTTTGACAATGCCAGAAGTTTGATTTATCTGAAAATGTTGAAATGTACACTAATAGGAAGATGCTATATTGAATTACGACAGCAAAGGCATTTTGATTTTTAAACCCATGCTACCACAAAAAAAATCACAATTATTACTCTGGCCACTTAAGTGTCTCCCCTAAAGAAAGGCCAAAACTGGAGTTCAGATATTTTTTTGTTGTAAAACAAACACTATGTATTATGTTCAGATGATATCCTGTATGCACTCACAAAATCCATCTTACTATAATTCTTATGGTCCTTAAAAATCTACTTCTGTGCTTTAGAAACCTTAATTTGATAAGGCTTCTGATGGGCTGAGTCAAATAGATAGTAGTGTTTAATTATTTCTTTGTACTCTCTAAACTGTCTGCACCCTTTCCTCTTCTCACCACATACTTAGCAAACAATGCAGGTCAAGGATCTGCATCAGAGCTGTCTGGAGTATTTCTGCACGTAGATAATTCCCCCCACACTGGTGTCCTGCTCCCTGATTTGGATTATTTCGTTTACAGAAGTCCATAAAAGTAATAAATGCAATTTTAGAATTAACCACAGCATTACTCTAGAATGAATCACTGTATGGAGTGGATGAGGCTGGACAAGTACAAAGCATATTTCAAATAAAAGAATAACCTGGAGGATCAAATAACTAGGGACTGCTTTAGTCATTAATTTAAGCTTTTTATTTTCCCTTCCTTTACTACATTATTCTCTTGCTACTTCACAGCTATTGGTGTGTAGTTACAGGTGGAGAGGAATACCTGTATTTCACACAGCCCAGCCCTCCTTGGGGCTTCACGGATAACTTGAATTAGCAACTGGTTCCTTCAAAAGGCAGTTGAGACAAAAAGAAGTGGTTGTTACAAATTGCTCTGCTCTCTGTTCGCATACTCTCCTTGCTGCTATTTCACTTCTAGAAACAGTTTTACTACTATTCAAGCAAATTAAAAGAAAGTCAGCATCAGACAGGACCCAGTTCAGCTAAGGGCCTCAAGTGATCCTTTATTNAATTAGGTGAACTCACACACCTGAACTCCTACTACTCCTAAAAAATCAGGTTTAAAATTGCTATGCCCTTTCAAGAATTGAATTTTCCTCCAAGAATCCAAGACAGACATGATACAATGATGCTGGAAGATCTTGTGGCTGAGATAATTCATGTGGATGTTGGAGGTGGGGATGGTTTGTAAGGAAATTAAACATCCTGAAAACTTTAAAGCAGTCAGTAGAAACACACACACATTCATTCACAAGGTGTTTGCAGCAGTAAAAAAGAAACACAAAACAGGTAAGGCTGGAAGAGAGCATCAGCCTTCCCACCAAACTTTCATGGAAACTGCCAAGGACCTACCAAGGTGGCAGAGTAATGCTAGAGAAAAAGAAGGGAAAATAAGATATTTTCAAGATAGACAAAGCCAGACAATCTTCTGATTAGGGTGATGTTAAATGAAAACTCACTTTTTTTTTTTTTCCTGGAAGATCCCTATCACTTTTACTCCACTTAATGTATTTCAATAGTTTTCAGAAAGGGACAGTGAGACCTCATCTCTGTTCTGCCCAGACTGTGCTTCCAGGCTGAGATCCATTTCCCACGATGTCTGCCCTGATACCACAGAGCAGCACTGCATGGAAGTCACACACCTGCACCCACTGATAACAGCGTACTTGCCACACATACAAGAACAGTGTGAAGGAGAAAAGCAGCACACATTCCAGAGCTAGAGATACTTTCAAGTAGAACTGAACTGCAACATGCTTCTCCTTCAGTTCCATACACAAGAGAGAAAATGTTTCATTTTGACAATGCCAGAAGTTTGATTTATCTGAAAATGTTGAAATGTACACTAATAGGAAGATGCTATATTGAATTACAACAGCAAAGGCATTTTGATTTTTAAACCCATGCTACCACAAAAAAAATCACAATTATTACTCTGGCCACTTAAGTGTCTCCCCTAAAGAAAGGCCAAAACTGGAGTTCAGATATTTTTTTGTTGTAAAACAAACACTATGTATTATGTTCAGATGATATCCTGTATGCACTCACAAAATCCATCTTACTATAATTCTTATGGTCCTTAAAAATCTACTTCTGTGCTTTAGAAACCTTAATTTGATAAGGCTTCTGATGGGCTGAGTCAAATAGATAGTAGTGTTTAATTATTTCTTTGTACTCTCTAAACTGTCTGCACCCTTTCCTCTTCTCACCACATACTTAGCAAACAATGCAGGTCAAGGATCTGCATCAGAGCTGTCTGGAGTATTTCTGCACGTAGATAATTCCCCCCACACTGGTGTCCTGCTCCCTGATTTGGATTATTTCGTTTACAGAAGTCCATAAAAGTAATAAATGCAATTTTAGAATTAACCACAGCATTACTCTAGAATGAATCACTGTATGGAGTGGATGAGGCTGGACAAGTACAAAGCATATTTCAAATAAAAGAATAACCTGGAGGATCAAATAACTAGGGACTGCTTTAGTCATTAATTTAAGCTTTTTATTTTCCCTTCCTTTACTACATTATTCTCTTGCTACTTCACAGCTATTGGTGTGTAGTTACAGGTGGAGAGGAATACCTGTATTTCACACAGCCCAGCCCTCCTTGGGGCTTCACGGATAACTTGAATTAGCAACTGGTTCCTTCAAAAGGCAGTTGAGACAAAAAGAAGTGGTTGTTACAAATTGCTCTGCTCTCTGTTCGCATACTCTCCTTGCTGCTATTTCACTTCTAGAAACAGTTTTACTACTATTCAAGCAAATTAAAAGAAAGTCAGCATCAGACAGGACCCAGTTCAGCTAAGGGCCTCAAGTGATCCTTTATTCTCTGCTCCTACATTCAGTCTATTCCTCAAGAAGACAAAGCATTGCTGAAATACTCTATTTTAGGAAGTTAAGATAAGAGCTTGAGAGATTTTTGATCAAGACCCAAACCAGTCAGTCAGCTATAAAATATTTCATGCTAATAAGCTTCCTTTTTTTTTTTCATAGGGGATCTTATTACACTTGGATCTAGAATGTTAAGACAATACAATTTTAACACTTTCTAAAATGTGATTGATTTATTGTTCTGTCACATTATTTTTTGGATAATATGATAAATTCAATACAATTCATCACAGTATTCTATAAATATTGCAACAAATTATTAAAGCAATAAAACCTCGTGGCAGAAGTTTAATGAGATCATGTCACATTTGTGTTAAAGCCAAGTGATAAATTGCAACATCTGCAGTGGATGTCACCACCTTAAAAGGGAAAGTCTGCACATTCTGCTAGCACAAGGCAAAAGTCTAAATCTTTATATGCAGCTACAAGACAGAAAATGTGCAAAAAAAATTAATATTATAATATTAATATATTATTATATATCTTTAGTCACACACTACACTTCCTTCTAGAAATGTGTACCAATCCTGTCTGGGTACCATTTAGTATGCAATTCACATATATGAAAATTTGGTAGTATAGTGTTGTGGTTTAAAGGACAACAACTTTTTTTTTTCTCCTTCCTGGGGGGGGTTCTTTGTTTTTCTACTTCCGCCGGGGCACAGTTTCCAGCAGAGGTGAGGAGCCCACGGATTGGCTAATTTTAAGATG
>VZTR01029882.1:30875-44482 GCA_013400775.1 Chaetops frenatus
AAAAAAAAAAAAGGCAAGAAATACAGAAAAATAACAAGCTCAGCAATATTATCCTACAAGCAGGCCACATTTCCACCCTAATGCAAAATCAAAAAGCCCCAGAAAAACCAAAAGAATCCACACCACCTCAACTACGTATGTAAAAGCAAAACATAAAAACATCTTCATTGTAGAAATAGCTCAAAAAAATTTTAGATTTTATATTTTAAAATTTGTTGATAACACCACCAAATATGTGTTACTGCAGTACCTCATGCTAAATGACAGCTGGTTCTTTGGACCTTTCTTCTGTTATATAATTTTTATACTCAGCCAGCTCTTTCCAAGGGGTGTCTGACCAAAAATGGGCTCCAGCCTGGAACACCACCACAGCTGTCACCTACCATGGCAGCTGTGCTGACCCAACCACAATGTGCTACTCCCCAGCAGCCAAAAACTCAAAACCAGTCAGCTCTGGCTCTCCTCTTAAGTGCTGTGCAAACTATGTATGTACACTTCTAAAGAGTCTTTAACAATTCATTCATTGCCTTTTTGGGTAGAGCTCAGTCATATACTCAGCTTCCAATGTCTAGCAGCTCATACTTGATTCCTACTGTTGGGGCAGGGAGGAGAGATGAAAAACTGAATATTCCATCAAATCAATTGAATAAGTACTCTGGTTTTGCATCTTTCCACTTCTAATTATCCCAGTCTGCCAATGTTGCCAGTGTCAGCACAGCTTCACATACCAGATCATGATAATTAGCAGCACAAACTTCTGATCTCTGATGTAGGAATTTCCACCAATTAACAAGTTAACAGTTAATTAGGCTTAAACAAAAAAAAAAATTATCATCTGGTGCTTGTGCAGCCTGAAATTCTCAATTACACTGTGGTAGTTGAGTTGCAAGGAGCAAGGCAGGTGAGGAGCTGTGAAGCCAGGCAGATTGGGAACTCCAGCATCTGGGAGGTGCTGTGAAACAAAAAGCAGATGCTGGCATCACAGCTGATAATGAGATTACAGAACTAATTTTCCCTTTCCTTAAAGGAAAGCTCCATCCATGGGTTAGCATTCCAACTGTATTCTGTGTTTTGTTATGTTTATTAAATCAACATCTATCTAAAAGAGCAAGTCAGCTAAACCAGCAGACCTTTAAGGCAAAATTCTTCACAGCCAGAAGTTACCTAGCTCCCTAAAATACCCAGTATGTATAGGGGGATATGTTTAAGATACTATGCATTTTTGCAGCAGAAGTCAGAGTAGAGCTAAACAAATGCAAGTGGAAAACATCATAAAAACGCCGATTTATTAGAAAAACAGAATTTTTGGGGGGTTTACTTATAACTTGGATAGTCACATTTGTCAAGTATTCAAAAAACAAGGCAATTTTTTTAGTTTGTGAAATCTATCATCTTTTTAAAAAAACCGATTACAGGACAACTACCAAGGTGAGCAGAGTAAAACAGCTCCACTACTACACCTCACACTCAAGCCATAATAAAGGAGACAAAGCAGCAGGCTTAGTCAATCCAGCTTGGGAAACAGCTGGTCTCTGTTGGGTTTTAGCAACCCAAAAAGTAAGACAAAAACAATGAAGTAAATAGTTTGCTCTAACTAATCTCTCTCCTTTACAAAGCAATTTAGACATGTCTTTCCCTGATAATGACTGGGTTTCCTCCAAATTCAGAAAGCTGCCTCTCAAGCACCCTTTTCCTTCCCTTTCAGAAGAAATAATGGGTTTACATATTTAGCCTAACCTTGGTATCACATAACAAATTTGGTAACTTCATAACACAAGCAGAATTTCAGTAGCCCCCATGCAGATCCTTAGAGCCACCACGCTGGCAAACCCTGCCATCATCATCTGCAAAGGGTCCTCAGCTTCAGCAGGACTGCAGTCACCCATCTGAACTCCTCTTTGTGCTCCTTAAGTCCCCTTGTTGTGTTGGCAGAAGGGCTATGAGCACTCCTACGTTTTCAGAGTCTGTTTTGCCAGTGCTGTTTGGCCTTCAACAAGTATAACCCACTCAAAAAAAAAAAAAAAAAAATCATATTTTATGGTATATTTAATGACTGTTTTTCTCCTTAAATAAAGAGCTGCACATCACATGGTTTACAAGGTACTACAGGCACAGAGGCTTTGTCCCTTTTTTTTCAATGCCACTCCTACAAATAGGAGGAAAAAAAAGGAGGAGAGGTCTCAGCATGTTACCCTGCTCCATGCCAGCTGCTAACCAGCCATGGATGTGGTCTCCCCCCATGGCACCTCCTGACACACATGTGAGACAAATGAATATTTCAGGGCTCCAGTGTGAGTACACAGAGCTTGGGTTGCAATGAGACCTGCCTGCTGTCACTGCCTAGGGGATGATGCCATAACGAGTTTCTATTATCATAGTTTCATCTTCAAGATGGGTCTGTTTTACCACAATACACAGAAATTTATGGGTTTTTTATTTTTGCAACTACCTTGTTAGCAAATTATAAAAGTACCTTTCTACTGTAAACCTTTGCAGCTATCATCACACAAAGAGTATCCTGGTAAAGATCTGAAATTTCATTACCCTGTTAAAGTTTCCAAATCTAAGGGCTAGTTCTTTAAATTCAAACTGCTGATCAACTAAAATGCTCATCTCTGGAGGTCCCACAGTATTATGACAGCATGTCCATCCAATCAAAGTGAAAGGCAAGAGAAAATAAACCCCATAAACTTAGCTCCAAATTACCTTTCAACTTCATTTGGAGGGGGGGAAGAAAGGGAAGAACTACTCCCTTAATTACAGACTTTCTTTCTTTCTAATTAACCAGAATAATTGAAGCATGACTTCTTAAAAGCCTCTTGCCTAACATCTCCCAGAGTAGAAGCTTCTTGCTATCTGCCAAACAATATTAAGCCTTGAAAAACTTCTGGCTGGATAATCTGCTGGCTAATACTACTGCACAGGGTACACAATATCTTTCTTAAAAGCCCTCATGACTTCAAAGAGTATAATTAAAGTTCCATTGGTTTTTCAACTCTGATTCTTCCAAATAGAATAACTTGAGATTGCAGAAGAGAAAATATCCTCTCTTGATAATTTGAGATTCATAGAAGTACTATTTAAAATCTGCTGCTGTTATGGCTTTTATGCATTAAAAAAAAAAAAATCAAACATAATGGTAATGCCATTATTTAATAAAAGCTTTTGTTTTTTAGGAACACATATTTCAGCCTCAGCATGGTTTTGCATCATCCTGTTAACTAAAATGTAATAGTTCCATCCAGTGGTCTTCCCCAGCATTGCAGAACTAAGATCAGAAAATAAAGTGAAGACATCTTTGCACCAAACTAATTGCAAAAATGACCTAACATCAATGGGAAGGGCAGAAGTGACTCACTGATCTCACTTAGTAAGAGGTTGGTAGTGTAACAGCATGATCAGATCACAGTTATAAAATAGCTCTCTATTTGTACAACACAACTGAAAGCAGATTTACCTGGTTACAAGTAATTTGAAATCGTAATGCAAAATACAATTTTTTCTTTATTTCTTAATGAGTATAAAAATTCCTACTTCCGTAGCATGGGATTATAAGTAACTCTGGATGTCAAAAACTTGTCTTCTCTTTCCTAATTTTCATAACATTGAGCATCCAGAGGATCCAACACAGAGCTCACTATGCTAAAAAATACAAAAGCACAGACAAAAGAGTCTCTCCTAGGAGCTCTCAGCATTGTTTATGTCCCCCAAATGCTTCAGCTGGAAGTGTCAATTCCAGATGTATTGGTCACAGATGACTGACAGCAACTTCTGGAGCTCAGATACAACTGGCAAAAAAAAAAAAAAAGGCAAAACATTTTTTTATTGTTGCTCTGACCCCCTGTTCCTTCAGCACTTGGAAAAAAATGAGCGAACATGTCAGTGGGGTACATTTGGCATCTTAAATGATAGGGAAAATGTTTTTCTCGTGTGTGCACACACAATGGTCACAGAAAATAATCAGTGAATTTTGCCAAATTGCCCACAAATTAGAAAGGCAGAGCAGGAGCTGATGATGAGGTTCAGGTAGCACGCTGCAGGTTTTGGTGTTGTGTTAGCAACTTTCACCACTGCATTCATAAATATTAGATTCTGTTAACTCTTTCTGGTGTTCTGGATAACCTTCCTCTGACAGCCACGGTTTCTGCTCGCCCTGTTCCAGGTCATTAAGATCAGTCAAATTCACAAGACAGAGATCTCGACCTTGTCAAATCCAGTCATTCAAAAGACAGTTTCAGTCTGGGAAAAAAGCAGAATGTGAGCTGCTATTTTCACGTTCCCTGTGCACTGGCACAGACACAGAGTCTTTGTTATTAAATAAGCATAATGCTCCCCACCCACAACTGGGCTTCTCTGTTCCAGCAACCCATATGGTGCCACTCATTTTTCCCCCCTCTCCTCCCCTTTTGTGCTGTTTCAAAACCTGTAAGATCCAAGTAGAGGATGCATTATGAATAAAGCTTTCTTCACACTCCTCTCTCCATATAAGCCCTGCCACTAATTTAGAAGCCATTACGCTATTCAAAGATCAGCAAGCAAAGTTCCCCAAACACCTTAATCCTGCTAAGTCTCATGCTTTCCATACCAGCAGCCCAGCTTGGAGCAGTGACAGCAGCTGCTTGGCCTGTAGGGCTGGAAACACTTCTTATAGGGCTGGAAACACTTCTTTTTCAGAAAAGAACACCACAGTGTACCCCTGGCTGCTCACTGTATATCCTTGCCACCATCCTAGATTTTACACTAGAAGGTACAGCAGAAGAAAGCAAAGTAATATTCAAAGCTGTTTAAAGTTCAGTGCAACTTTTTGGCTTGAGAATCCAGATTTGCCAAGTTCAGCCACTGGGAGGAGTGTATCAGTGCAAGCTTGAGCAGCACGGAGATGGGGAGGCTGAACTGCTGAAGGAAAAATTGTACCACAAAAGCCACTCAAAAATTACTAAATGTTGTCTTCTCCAGAGTAGCATAATTCAGATTTCAATAAATAAAAAACTATACCTATACCAACAAATCCCTATCCACAAGGTGGAGCAGGTGGATTCCTGAAATTCAGAATTGAAGGTAGATCACGTCAGGACTTAAATTGTCTACCAGTTGCACATCCCTTTAAGAGCAGCTTCCCATAGGCCCAAAACTCCATTTCTTAGTTCATTCCAAACCCCCCAGGAGTCCCACAGATCTGGGATCCAGGCACCAAGCAGCCTTGGCATTTCTGATCTCTGTGCACAGCATCCCCAGCCCAGTACCTGGGCATTTCACTCTCTCACAGCTACCTGTGACAGAAACATCTCTACCAAGCAGAGCATTGGGCACAGAGATGGTAAAGTGACATCCACAAAGGGCACATTCATTAAAATGCTCAGAGATTACAAGTCTATGTGTTTAAGCACCTCCAGACAGCCCTGAAATGAGATGGTCAAAAAGCAACAGAGACTTCAGCAGGATTTTACCAGATACAGCTAATAGGAACCTCTCAAACCTCATGTTTGAGCCCTCCAGATGTTAGCTTGCACATCTCTTTCAGAATCACTGACCTACAGAAGTGAACCCTTACCTATAACCATGGATCTCTGTCTGTAAAACAAGGCACAAAAATTTGAAAAACATGAAGCCTGTAAACATAAACCAGGGGGAAGAAAGGGGATACACGCACATTTGTTAAATGCTGCCACTATCACTGGATGCAATCCTATAAAAATGAGCTAAACATTGAACTAAACGTGAAACAGGGATTGAAGTTGAGTATTTCCCAATATGAAAAAGCCCCAAGCCATAAAGCTCACTACCTTTTCTCAATCTCAGAGCCCAATATATTATTTTCAAGTTCCTTTTTATATAAAACACAACAGATTTCATAGGCCTAGCACAGGGGGTAGCCAAAGAGTTTTCCTGACAACCACCCTGTAAGGGATATAATTTTTGGTGCACACAAGTGATACAGAGGTAAACTCTGGGCTCCAGTTGACAAGCTTGAAGCTTCACCAGTTAGGATGTTGTATATAAATATTTATGGTTTCATTTTAAATTTAACTTGGTACATTTTGGTAAACACATAGTTTATCCAAAGGCTTTCAAAGCCTTATTTTATTGCTAAGTCAATAATGAATCAGCACTGTAAGGCAAAAAGCTGGATTTATCAAGAAATGAGCTTCACACAGGAAGGTACCACCTTATCCAGGGCAGAACATGTATTCCAAGATGCTCTTGGAATTCAGTGGGTTGAGTAGTTAACCTTTCTGTAACAAGAACCATAATTTAATTTGTTTCCTTGGATTAAAAACAAAATCTTACTGTCAACATCATGAAGAGCATTTTTGTAAGAAATATTTTCTCTATAGTTAGGACTTCTTCTAGACAGTTGCTCTAGTTATGACACTGAAAATTCATTTCTATTCATACTGATGTTCTGCATTCACTCTTTAATGGATTGACTTAACCTGCTCAGAAACAAATTACAAGTTCCACAGATCATTTTTTTACCTTCTTATCAAAACCTGAGTGAACAGCCTACAAATGATTAGAAATTGTCAGAGTTCTGTATTATAAATACATTGACATAAAATTATCTACAAATTCATAATCTACTTGAACTGAGGAGCACTCATTTTTATTCCCTTAGAAAATGTGCAATTCTAGATTATTTTATTCTGTCAACAAAACTGTCATAACTAGTGTTAATAAACCCAAACAATAGCACACCAAAGGCTATTACTTTCACCTGAGTTTAACTTCTCCACACTGTATAAGCAAACACTAAAATTTGGAAATAAAAGTCTAAGATTTAATGTTTTTTACGTAAAAAGAAACTGAAAAAAGTGACCATCTTGACAGTGTCTTGAATGTCTCAGACTTGGCACCCTGAAAAAAGGAGATATTTCATCTTGATCTCATTCTTCCTTTATTGCTTGCTTATAAAAATAAATAAAACTTGCACAGCTCAAGGGTGTTGTGAAGGTAAATTAATTATTTTGAGAGAAGCTATTCAGATATTACAGTGATGAGCATCATGAAAAGCCCCTGAGGAAAAGAATAATTTTGAGTTCATGGTAAGGGTCTGAATAAAATGCAGGAAATGAGGCCTGAGGCCACATGTTGTACAAAATAGTGAACATCTGTTCATTAAACAAACTCTGTCCATCCAAAAACCTGAGTAAGACAGGAACAGTTTGGAACAAAAATAGCTTTGGGTAACATAATTAAGAATTACTGTACAGCACACAACTGGAAGCAAACTTCTGTTGCAAGAACCCTTAACCATACTTAGACCATAAACTCCTCATTTTTCTGTGAATAATATTTTTACTGCATGCAACATCCTTGTTTACTCCTTTAGAATTAAAAACAAATTCCTCTTCTTTCACAACCAGTTTGTCCATTTACAAAGGTTTGAAACTCATGTACAATATAAACAGACCTATTTCCCTTGAGCTTGTGGAAAAAATGGCAGCAGTTGTTACTCTGTGGTTTCAGAGATAGAATTGGCCAGAACAATTTCACACATTTGCTGACAAAGAGTCAAGAACATGGAGCATCACCGTGGGCTCTGGAAGCCAACACCTTCTTGTGGCAACAAATTTGTCAAACCACCCAACTCCCCCAAATAAACTTTACCTTCTACCACAAATCTGTACCAGTCCTGTGTTGGTTTTTACCCTTCTGCTCAAATCTCAGTTTCCCAACTCTGCTTAGAAGTTCAGGATCCCTTTCCAGTCCAACTCCACCCCACTCTTTTGACCTACACCACCTAGTTCTCCTGTGAGATTCTTGGTTCCCTCTCCTACATTCCTCAGGCTTGACACCTCATGTCCACCATGTTCATCTCCAGCAATATCTGTTATTTTTTCCTAGGTACCAGCTCACTTTGGTGCTTTCTCTGAGAATCACCACTCCAAGCCTCAGTCACCCAAGTGTTTCCATTTATCCACCTTGAAATCAAGACATGTTTCCTGTTTCCCCCCCCCACTGCATTACCTCCTTATTCCAGCTCTGACAGTGCCATCTGGCTGCCACTGTTTATGTGCATGTAGGATCTAATTCAGAGTCTCTTTCAAATTCATTTCCAACCAAACTTTTCTTCTCTATCTAGATCTGTTTCCTGTAGTCTGTATGAAAAGCTCACACACTGTGGGGTGATTAAGGATAAACACCTTCCACTTGAGAACTTAGAAATCAACTATTAATCCACTATCTTCAACATTTATTAAAATATTTAACTTCATCTCTAAACAAAACAAAACAAAAAAAAATTTAAAAAAAAAAGTCTGCCCCCAAACATTTAAAGATACAAAATTAAGCTAAGAAGTTAAAGCTTCCACAATGGAAATATGTTCAAAAGCATGGGACTGTTTTTCCAATACGTGTAAAACCTGAATTTTATTGTTAGTTTTCAGAAAGCGAACACAGACCATAAAGTGACATTATCCCAAATGTAGCTGGAAATGCCAAAGCAGTATAATTCACAATACTTCATCACTTCATGATGCTAAACCAGGCCTCAGAAGGAAGGTGCAGTCGCAAAAACAAGGCTGCAGCCTCTCCTCAGGTGTGCATTGCTTTCACTGAACACCAGACCTTGTGAAAGGTGCCCTGAGGAGGTTCATGGGAACGCCCAGCCCAGGTGAGAGCACCAAGCACTGCCTGAATGCACAGGAATGAGACACTGGGCCAGGTTTTTTTTTGCTAAGGGACAGAAAGCTCAGTGCTGAAATCTGGTGGGAGCAGGGGGAAACAAGCTTTGAGCTCAGCAAGCACTGGAAAGGTCCTGGCAGGTCACAGCCCCACTCTGGCCTTCCCCCTGACCATCCTTCACTTCCTCAATACCTAAAGCCCATTTTCCAAGTGAAACACCTCATCCCTTTGAGTGGAAAAGCCTTCAGGAAATCCACTCCAGGAGACAGCTATGCCTTCTCCACAGCCCTGCCCATGGCAGAGGGGAATTCCTGCTGCTCATCATTGTCACACAGCTGTGACAGCCAGCAGCTCCCAAACAGAGCCCTGGGAAAAATCAAAGCTCCTCAAGCAGCTTCAGACAGTGCAGCAGAGTGGGGCTGATGGGGCATATCAATGCCAGCTGCTGGCCTGCAGAGGCAACAGCAAGCACTGCCTCCAGGAAACTCCTTCAGCTCCTCCTGGTTAGATTCCTGAATTTCAGAGGACTTAATCCATAGTAGTGTCAGGCATGACAAAACCGCATTAATATTGTGTTTCAGAGCACACTAGCATCTTTAAAATAGACTCTACACCTTTTAAAACAAGAACCTGAATAATTTGGAAGTTACTTAGAGCAAGACATGGTACAGAAAACCAAGTCAAAGACAGTAGATTTTACATTCTGCAACCCGTGCAGCTAAGTCAGCTGTTTCTCTCTTCAACTTATATCAAGGATTTCGTTTTTCAACTCAGATACATTAATCCCACATTTCTTTTCAGGATCTCAAACCAAAAATTTGTAAAATACTGTTCTGTACCTATGGAAACCTACAGCTCCAAGTGACCAAGTGATTTTAGTTAGGCATTTAAAAGGACAGTGTGAAATCCAGGCAGATAGAGCAAAGTCTTGAGAAGAGATATTAAGAAGAGAGATTGGGTTCATACAGCTTGGAATCAAAGATCCCACCCAGTGACTTCTTTTATCACAAAATCAATCCCCTAGAAAAAAAGCTGAACCTCCATTTATATAGCAAGTTTTTACATCAAGCACCCTTATTCTTATAACTCCAGGCTTTGGTGGGTTTGGTCTTTTTTTCCCTCTCCTCCTTGAGGAGTATTCCTTCTAAAAAAAACTGGCTGAGAAAGTTGTCCTAATTAATATTCAGTTCAGTGATTAAGCACTCTCCCAAGTGACCTATATGTGTAATAGCATCAAGTACCACCTGCTCAAACTGTTGTTTTGCAGCGAAATATTAATCCCTTGTACCTTCTGTTACCAAGCTTGGATGCCATCTGAAACTCAAACGGGAATGACTCATTGCAGATGCTTTGTAAACTCCCTGAAATTTGTATAAAAATGTAGCAATTATGGACAAATAATTAGAAATAATTCAGTGCAAAAGGCAGGTTACAGGATTTTAGATGATTTCTCCCATTTGAAGTTCATTTCATATTATGTGACGTATAAAGTACAAACAATTTTTAAATGGGAGAAAAAGAAGAAAAATGAAAAAATTGAAGTAAACATTGCATATTTTCTACAAACAAGTGTGAGGGATATAGTTCACTCAAATTGTTTGTGCCTGTTCTAAAAGGTGTCAAGATAGTATTTCATAAAAACCTATTGTTTCAAGAGTGCTGGCATAGAAAGCTGCATTTTACATGCTTGAATTCATACCTAGAGCAAAATACATGAACAACTATAGCATATTTTCTATATGTACTGTGGGTAGAAAAATCATTATATATCTGCCAACATTATACCTCTCATGCAAACAAAATTGCATACTTCAGACATGTTTGTGCTCTTGATGGCACACAAGTGGAAGGGAGAAAAGAAATAGATCCAGATAATTGGCAGCTCAACAAATCTAAAGGTCAACATCTGACTTTGCCAACTTCAACTGAGTCTTCCTATTTCACACAAGTACTTATTTAAAAAAAAAAAATCCTCACATGCTTTCTGTCTTCTGTCTACATATCTAAGAAACCTCTAGATCTCAGCTTCAGTAAATGCTTTTAAAGCAACAGATCTTACAGAAGACCTGAGGGCAGAAAGTGAAACAATTATGAGTACAAGGGAAATTTTGCAAGCCACCTGAGGAGCTCATAATGTAGAGAAAAAAAATACTGTAACTTCTTTCAAAGTATTCTGAATGTATTCCTAAATATTTGTGCAACAGCAAAGCTTTCCCTTGTTCGGTGTGAGCTGGGAGTCAAACAGAGGCAAATTAACTGTACATAAACTATACACAGAATTGTCAAGGACCCAAGTTCTGTATTTAGAGACTGAACAAATAAGCAGCATAAGGCAACATATTCTAGGGTAGGAGAACATTTATTGCAATTAAATAATAAATTAAAAAGTAATCCAGCCTTTGAAATTGTACCATCATTTGTAAGATGACTCTTAACATGAGAGGAGGCTGCAGGGCTCAAAAAGAAAGCCAGATTATCCAGGGGAACTTGCAAGTAGGCTCAGTTTTGGGCTTAGTACTGCCAACAGCATCAATTTACCACAGTGCAGAAGACAGGGCCCCAAAATCTGTACCAATATCACTTCAGTTCCTCAGTTCTCGTCCATAAAATGGGTTGCACTGTACTTTGCCACATTATGGGACAAAACTTTAAGTGTTCATGATGGGTTCTGGCACTAAAGCTTTGCATTCAGTGTAAGCACCTAAGCCCTGCTGTATAAACACCATGTATCAGCACACATGTTTTCTTTTTACAGCTTTGTCTCTTAACAACTAACCTTTGGGAATTGCTGATGAAAGCCAAACATCAAAATCTTGAAAGGCAGAACAACAAAACAGCAAAGATTCCATGAATGCCTTAACTAACATTACCCTCCCACCATCCAACTAATGAATATTGGCTTGTGTGTTCATAGGGTTCTAAATTTATGTGACTTTTGTAAAGGAAAATTGCAGGCTGGTTGCAAAACACATGCAAAATAAAACTGCCCAACAGATTCTTTTGGAGCCATGCATTCAAATACATTCTTATTGTTTTGAATAGAAGCAACTGAATCAAATTAATGAGATGTATGAAGACTTCTTTTTGAGAGACATAAATGAGAATTACACAGACAGCTCTCAAAGGTTAATTGCAGCTGAATCCTTAACTATTTTGCCTTTTCTGAGCTGTGAATGGTGGTGACTGAACATTTCCACAAGCTAAATGTCTAAGGAAAGAAAAGGCTGTCCCTTGCCAACATGGCAGAGATGACTGATGGGGTGAATTCTCCCAGCCATGCCCACCCCTTGATGAGCAAATGGACCAACAGCTCATGAAAAAACCCTCACTTTTTCACTTGTGCTTTTACCTCAAGCATTCAAGGTAAATCATGCCAGCTTCAGTTCAGCTGAACACTATGTTTTAATCCATGAAGGTTGAGAAAATAAGATCCCTTACTGCCCACAGTCATTCCAGCAGAAGGGACAGTGAGACCCAAATTTGTTCCAAGATTCACCAAAATGTTGATTTTAGGAGTGTATTTCCTGTCATCTCAAAATGGACTCATTTTTGTAGGTTTTTTTGCCCCTGAATAGTAGTAATATCCTCCAGCCACATAAATAGTTGACATTTTAATTTCTATATCAATAGCTAGGCAAGTTTATTTTCCAAGTAAATAACACCACAATATTTGAAGTCTCCAGGAAGTACTGGCTTAAGGAAGAGAAGAAATTTTTGATCTGAAGAAACCTCCAAACAAATTACTACTGAAATATACTTTGCCAATTGCTTATCAATACAGATGGAAACTAAAGTCTAATAAAAATTATAGCATGTATTAAGTCTTTAGCCAGTGGGTTAAAATTTATTTTCTTCCCAAGATATACTTTGAACTTTCAAGATTATTTTAGCAAAAATCAGAACTTTGAAAGTACATATTTGATAGAATAAGACCAATTTTTATGTATTTTAGTTTATGCTGCTGCATTCTTTGGAGTTTTGTCTGAAAAACTTGTTACAACTCATTAGCTATTTGCTAGTTTTTATGGATACTAATTCAAGCAAAAGGCTTTAATTTCAATTGAATTATCTCTTCTCTGTGCATTTCAAGGAGCCAAAATACAAGTAGTTCAGTTTTCAAATAAAACTGGATGCTAAAATAGAAGTTTCTGGAATAGTTTGCCAATACTTAAAACAAAGCAAATATTTCTAGTAGCTCACCAGTTGTCACCCAGGTGTATGAAAACCATTGCAGCTATTTAAAGGTCTATTACCTTATTCCTGTCCAATGCAGTTCTTTATGTATTTGCATTACCCACTGGAAAGGCACTGACCTCTCTTAGGGATAACACTAAATATATCAGACTATACAACCAATTATACCTTTCAGAAGTACAACTTTTCCATGTTCATATTTCAATTTTAGCAACAAATGTGGTAAAACTATTTTCTATGATTGAGTCTTTTCTACTGCTAGTGTCAACCTTTCCCATCCAGTAGTGAAATCTGAGCAAAGCACTCAGTAATGAGTAGGAAAAAAATTTTCCCCTCTCTCTGGTTTTCGTGGACTGCTGCAAACATTTTAGGAAAATGAGTGGTGTCACGAGAGAATTACCCAAATGCAACCTGACACTACAGAGCTGTATCAAGCCCAACTGTTACTGACTTGAATAAAAGCTGAAACTTCTTCAAAGCACTCTGCATTAGGAGGGGGAAAAAAAAAAATCTGTCACTAGCTGCTGTGAAGATACTACAATATTACAAACATCATGTAGGAGATGTGCTTAGAAGCACTGAAGAATGGTCTTTTCCCTACAGTTAATGTGTGACAGCTTTCTCTTTACCTTAAACTAAAGCAAATATAGGATATATGGAGCTTCACAAAGATGGATACAGTATAATATTCCTCCTATTCCTACTGTCTCACAATAAAGACTACAAAGTTCAGATATGTATACTTCACATAATATTTTCCTGTATGAAAAAATTAATCCAATGGGCTT
>VZTR01029882.1:44494-89052 GCA_013400775.1 Chaetops frenatus
GCTTGAGTTAAAAAATATATATATATATATAATAATTTCCCTGCAAAAAAGATCCAACACCTCAGGAATACTGACCCTACCCATGGAGCACATGCTTTAGTGCCACTGACATGGATCTACCACAAAGCTTGTTGCTGTATTTCATCTATAGGCCTGTAATTTGAATTCATTTTATGCTGATAAATCCTAAGTCTTAGTATGCTCAATCAGGTACATTAAATGCAACAGAAGTCACTGTGACAATCTATCAAAATTCTTTCAGATCAAGGCCACAAAGGTAACCCCATTTTCATACTGTAATAATTTTACAGTGACCCTAAGTGACTATTAACTGAGTGAAGACAACAAAGTCTCAGCTTAATATCACGGGATGCTTCCATACCTGACAGAGAATCATTAGAATATTTCAATTAAAGTTTCTCCACTTTGTACAAATAAGTCTTGAAAATAAAGATGACCCAGTCAGTCACTTCAGTTCCATGACTATAAATAAAAAAATTATTATGCTCAAATTAAAATCATAAACTTATAAAAAAAGATTTTGGCTTTGAAAATATGAAAAACATATTATGAGTTTTCCCTCCAGTTCTTACCCCTTTGTAAGGTACCATTTTCATAATGTTTTCATACTTTCCAAGCACTTGAACACAAAACTATGACCCAAACTGAGGTAGAACAAAGATGTGCTCAGTGCACACCAGAACTCTTCACAAAGAGAAGAGCTAACTTCCAGACAAGTATTTTCATCCAGTAACCCACAGGACTAGGTGGCATTTGCAGTTAATGCAATCTCCCCCTCTGCCCTATTACAACTCTACAATCACTTACTGAAGTCCATATCTCATTCAGTAACTGAAGACACCAAATAATGCATCACCTTTCCTTGCTTATAATCAATTTTCCTTTTCCGAATTGTCTGGATCACTTGCTGTCCAGTGAATATTGACCTTCTCTGTTTTCTCTCTTTCTGCAAAGGAATCAAGAAACTCCACCTTCCTCCAACATTAGGAGGAACCAGTGCATCATAACATTGAGCACTCAGCTGCTACAGATCACTTCTGCATTCATCCCTCAATTACTAAGTGTCAGGAGAAAAGTATTTGCCTGAAAGAGGAGAACTAATTCAAACCAGCACAAGCCCTTTTACAATCACTTAGTCTCCACAGTTGGATTTATGTAGCTATTTCTCTCAAGACTTCTACACATTTGCCCATCACTCTGGTCTGAGCACCTGCCATGTATAAAACCAACAACAACAGAGCAGTGCAGGGGTCCCAGAGCCACATTCAGTGCATGACTGTTATGGGCCAGCCAGCCTGTCAGAGATACTGAGCTCTGCTCATCATGTTTGCTATTAGCAACACAATTTGGTTTGACTTCCTTCTCTCCAGAGCAGGTCAAAGCAGATGGTGTGCAAACTTCCCAGCACTGAAGGTGATCTTCAGAGGATGTGTTTTTAAATTGAAAAGTATCTCAATCACAACACACACTAAATGGAACAATTTTTATCATTCCTAAAGCAACTTTTGAACATCCCTCAATACAGTCATAAAGACCCATTTTCCACTTTAATCTAAAATTCCAGGTAATGCACATAATTAGAAGTACATTAAAATGCTCTTAACCTCATTGGATTTTTAAAGGCATTGAAAGGTGAATAAATGGGTAAAAATGTGTTACAGTGAAGTCTGACAACTGAAATTCTGATATTTGAATTATTTATGTAAAGTAGCATTGCAAATAATTTGAGTAACATTTCTTTCTAACTTGCAAAATGAATCTTGTTGGCAATTTTCACAACTCAAGTCCAAGCCTACATTTCTACCAAAGCAAATTCTCCCACAAACTTCCCAGAGCTCTGATGCTAAACAAAAGACCTTATCTCACACAAAACAATGTCCTTTTGTTTGGCATTAGAGTTGGATACAGATCCTTGATAGGACATTACAACCAAGGCCAGAGGACGCCTCACAGCACAGCCACCAAAAGCGCAAACCCCAAGAGGTATCAGGCCACTGGGGAAGACAAACACCCTAAAAAAATCCTTGGGGGCTTATATCAGGTGCAAGAGTTTCTAGAAGAGCTTTCAGGGCCTCCACTTGCACTGCTGGTGAAAATTAAGAATCAGTAACAGCAGAAATTATGTTAGCCTTTTTCAAAAACTGGATCTTTCTAGTTTTGGAAATAATATTTTTCATATAACACCACTCTAGGAATATATTTTAAAGCAACTTACTACCTAGAAATACAATTATTAGTTTAAAGGAAAAACAGGCCTTGCTTAAAATGTATTGTTTAACACTGTGCTTAGTATTTATTGAGAAAAAATTTTGTAAGGCTCTTGATCTGGAAAAGGTGATACACAAACTAAGTTCTGCATTTTACTCCCAAGACTTGTAAGGCCTTCCATTGCAAAAAGGATACATGAAAAAAAAAGCCCATGTTAATTTTTTCATCAAGTAATACATAAAACTCTCTATAAGCTATGCCCAAATGCAAGCACAATCAGGTCTTAAGATTTTTAAGATTTTTCGTTAAGTTCACTGCAGCCAGATTCTGAATCGATCATTAATGAGTTGAGTCCTCTTCCAGCAATTTCTGCTATCAGCTGCAGTCACATAAGAGCACATTATAGCTACTAAAACAAGCTTCACATAGCATGAAACGTCAGGAGATAACGTGTGGAGAGAGAATAACTGGGAAAATAATACAAGATGTGTGGTATATGGATTCAACTCTCCTCAATAATAGTTTTTGTTCTACTTGAAGATAAGAAACTCCACTAGATTGCTTTATTGTGGACTTGGATGTCTGGAAAACCATTTTCTACTGTATTTCAAACAGAGAGGAAGTATCTATGGACACACATCCACAGCAAGAAAGAGAGGACACCCAAGGGAAGTGCTTTAGAAATGAGTGTGTGTTATCAGCCAGTGCAACAAGCTAAGTAAAAGCTGAGTTAAATAAATGGATTTTCAGTACTTGTGGCTAGAGGCTTCTGAATCAGAATACCTCAGTAATTAGCTCAGATGAAATTTAATTACTCATAATATTACCAATGTCTTCATTAGTAACTGGCCCTTTGGTATGGATTATCACATAAATCTGTTTCCATACTAACTAATTGAAAGCAAAAAATCCAAAGCCTGGTGTAAACCCAGTCAACATACACAAATTAAGCCAGTATTTATGCTAGATCTTATTTTCTCTGAACTCCAATACCCATCTACAGTGCCTAATAAAGAATCAAATGTGACAGTAATGCTTAGCTGGTCCCCTGCCAAAACACTTGATGGTGAGTCCCTGCCTAACTTAAGGACATAAATTGATATAGCAGATCCTCCAGCTCCAAACCTGAGGCAGCTACTTTGCCCTAATGGCAGGCTCTGTGTTCTGAATTAAACATCAATACACATTTTTCAAGACATGCATGTGAGCAGGAGAGCTTGGCAGGCTCAAGGATGGCCAGGGGAGCAGTGGTGCCACGGGGTGCAAGGTGTCACAGTGCCCTGCAGTGCCAGCAGCCCTGAGCTATCCCAAGGAAAGCCCACACAGGGACATGGCCCTTTGGGAAGCTGGTCAGGCTGGCAGCTGCAGCAGGAGCCTTTAAGGCACTGCCACCCTGCCTGGGCCTCCTCAGGGGCAGGAGATTCAGGCTGCTGACAGATGGGGGCTGCTGTGCTTGACCAAGCCATCTTCAGTAGTTTTGCACCTCTCTGTTCCCCTAAAATAAGCATGAAATCTACACAGGGAAGAAAGCAGGGGTGCCCCATGCCATGGCTGGAGATGCCAGGTACAGGGAGCAACAGGGACATCCCAGTCTCAGGTACCACAGAAGGCAACCAGCAAGGTGCTTCTGCTCCAGGAGATGGCTCTAAACAGCCAAGGCCAGGAGTCACCGATTTGGTTTGAGGGCCTGGGGAGAAGAAAATGCTGTGCCTTAGTCACAACTCAGCCAAGCTGCTAAGACAGCAACTTAGCCAATGGAATTGCTCCAGGCAATACTGCGCATTCAGGAGACAGGATAGCATTTGGTATCTTCCCAGAAATACAAGTCAGATCATTTATAGGACTCCAACTCCCTTAAAAAAACCCCATACTTTCTTACCCTTCTGTTGAAATAATATGCAAATACTGTCACTGCATCCTATACATTGCACATTAATGGAGGAAGACAAACACATAGAAAATTTACACTAAGACTATTTAAGTAATTTCTTCCTGTTCCTGAAGCTATCAATACCACTTATACATTTGCACAGTGCAATAAAATGAATAGTGTTTTGTTATATGTGGGATTTCTCAGCACGACACAAGGAAAAGTTCCCCTGAAGAGGGAACCTGCAGCCCATCTCAAAACAGAACCACAGAATTGTTTGGGTTGAAGGGGCCTTAAAGATCACCCAGTTCCAACTCCCCTTTCATGGGCAGGAACACCTCTCACTAGACCAGGTTGCTCAGAGCCCATCCAGCCTGGCCTTGCACACTCCCAGGGATGGGGCATCCATGATTTCTCTTGGGAATTTATGCCACTACTTATTTCAGTTCATGATCCAAGCATTACTCTTAAGGCAAAACATATTACCACAGTTAGAGAATTCTTTTTGCCCTCTAAAGAAATGAAAACCCCCAAGCAGTTCCTTGTACAGCATGGAAGAATGATGTATAATGATGTGATGTTAGCACAACACGCTGGTTCCATCCACGTGGATGTCAAGCTTGTGTACTTCCACAAGGAAACTTCTAAGACTGGGCAAAAAAAGTTTTAAAATATCCATCACCCTCCTGTATACGTATTTCTACGACAAATCTAATTTATGTCTTGATTTACTTACAAAGTACTTGCAGCTTCCTTTGATATTAATTTGTTTCTCTTTTTTTACCTCCTCATCCTTGGAGGAAAGTCATCATTACCTCTCAACAAGCTAAGCTAACCTAATACAAGTGCTCTAATGGAAGTATCTGTTTTAACCTGTGACAGTTATTACTGTGAAAACAAGAAGAACTAGAACCATTTGTTTTCATGCTTTTACAGTGAGAGGAGACTGCTGCCTCCAGCAAGCTTGTAAAGCATCCTCACCGAAACACTTTCTGGATTTTTCTGTGGAATTTAATTAGAATGCATTACTTCCCAGCACCACCTCAGCAAGAGCCACCTCTTCTAACAACTACTCAGTAACATTTTTCACAGTATTTACATATTTAGATGATCTGTATCCAGGCTGACAAAAAATCCCACACTGCAAGTTCCGCACACTTTGAAATACAGACTCTCTTGAAGAGGTATGCTAGAAGCTAATAATTTTATGCTTATTCTAGAAGTGTTCCATGTATCAGATCTAGAAAACAGTGAAGAATAAGCAGAGGTTCTTCTTTTTAAGAGGAAAAATAATTCAAACATACACAATCTGCTATCAGAAAGTCAGAGGCCTTTTCAGTGGCTGGCCTTGTAAAGAAAAAAGGACTCTATTAGACAGGATTCAAAAATGGTAAGATTTATGAGCCAGCTGGGGTAGACAACATAAATCACTGCTTTCCCTCAAAGCAGATGTGAGGAAAGACTCTGCTCAACAGGGGGCCCAAAAGTGGTCAAATGCTTTGCTATTGAATTATATTCTTATTGGAATTGTAGCCAAATTTACATATTTAGGCTCTACTAATAAAAGTGTAGCTGTCCATCTTATTTGAGGGCTTACAAAATTAGATCTTGCAGGTGCTCACTTACACATGGCCTGTGTGCATGACACCCCTCATGGTACTCATTTTCAGCTCCAAAACAACCATAAAATTAGCTTTTTAGAAGGGTTTGGGTGAAGGAAAGCAGAATTTCTCATGTAAAAATGTAGCACAACAAATCAAGGAGACAAAATGATAAAGAAGTTTTCCATAGAAGAAACAGGTGCATCAACTGCACACAACTGTTCATAACTATTGAAGGCAGATTTAATACTTATACTATTAAAAACAGTAACAATACAAAGTTAAATGCAATACAGAGAATATAGAACACCTTTTGCACGCAATTAAATTTTTTTGACTCATGGCTGTAAAGCTTTTTTTTGACCAAGCTAAAATTCCATCAGATAGGGGGCCAAATTTGCAAAATATTCATAGCTTCAGAGATTTGAACAGAGCTAGAACACCTAACTTGGCTGTTCTGTGAACAGGGGCAGGCTGTGTGTGCTAGGAATTCAGAATGTCTAAGCACACTGGAAGCTAAAACAAAGGACTCCTCACAACAAACACCTTACTCCACAGACAGGGTCTAGAAAGAAAAAGCTTTGAAAGACTGGGGGGGTTCTAAAGCTTCACTGCATTTCAAGCCAGAGATAATGACAGCAACCTGCCAGATGAAGTTAGCAGTTTCACAGGAAGCCTGTCATGCTTGTGTTTATTTTTCTTAACAGACATGCATGAGCCCATGCTGTGTACAGTGGCACTTCAAGCACAGCATCTGCCTCCTGATTTGTACAAGAATGAACATATTTGTTAAGCTCATTCTCCCACTGATGGACAGCCCAGTGAAACAATCACAGTTTGCCTGTCACACACACACGCATAAATTAATATGTAAAACTACATTTAGAATTGCAAATGCCGTCCCCCTCATATTTTTAGGATAGTCTAGAGAGCAATGATAACTCTACATCTCCCAAATATCTGTATTGCAGAGGTGTTCCTGGGCTGCCTCTGCTGGCTGAGCCTGCTTTGGGCAGGGAGGTTGGCACAGTTGACCTTTACAACCTCAGCCATTCTGAGAACACCTAACCAGTTTCTATGCACTGCTCAACATCTCACCTTTGCTGCTTCAACTGAGATTTTAAGGGGGAAAAAAGTGAAATGACTTTACACAAGACACTGGAACCTTTAGACTCAAGTGGACAGTGCTAAGTAAAAATGTTGGGAAATCTGAAGCCCCATGTTTCTCAAAGTTCTCTTGGGAACTTTATACTAGTCTAAAGCAAAACACCTAAAAGTTTCATAGCATGTGATTTACGAGGCTTACCATTGAAGACAAATTTTCAAAGTGTACTCCATGAACAGATCTCTCATGTAAATGGGATTATTCATTCACTTCAAATTAATAAATAATAAAATCTTGCAGCAAATCAAACCAGCAGGAAAGTGCTTGGCACATACACATACATATGTATCTGCAATCCTACAATATACATGAAAAAAATTGCCCCTAGGCTACTTTTCTATAATAGAGAAATATCACAAGATTTATTACTGGTACTGATCAATGCCAGAGTTTTTGAAGAAACAGATTTCAAATAGATCATAAAGAGCATGGAATGCTTTGGCCTCTAACTATGCAACACAGTATTTCTTTTCAGCAAAATAAAGCTTCAATTCTTCTCAAAAAGGTTTTGCTTTTAACTAAAATGCTTGAAGCATTTCTATATTATTTGTCCAAAATTAGCAACAACAACAACAAAAATCTATCACATGCTATTATCCCCTACTTTTAATAGACTGAGAAAATTGAACATATTCACTTTCACAATGATAGGTTTAAACAGATAAGAAATAATCTGCATTTTCTACTACATATTAGAATAATGGAAACAACATTCTTCCCCATCTATTTTTAATGATATGACCCTACAACTATGAAGCATAGTCACAAAGCACTGAAACATCATTTAGCAAGATGAGAAAGCTGTGACTTATTTTATCTGATCCAGAAATGAGCTGTCAAAGTTAAATTGTTATGTAATTAATTGTGCATTTGCTGGCAATTTTTAAACTGTGAACGAAAGACTGTTCTGAAATTGCAAATCACTGAACACTTTCATCTAATACATAAGATAATTCTTTGAAGACCACTTCTCCTGAACTGAGTGTTAATGAGAGGTTCCTCACTTCAACAAAATGTCACCCAACAAGTATAACCAAACAATTTTCTTTTTTAAAAAATAGTGTTTCTTGGACAGCTCTCACTGGATGGATTCCAGAACTGGGCTTGAGGTACAGAAAGATTCAAGGCCCTCAGATAATTCACCTCCACAGTATGCACTGAAATGGCCTACTCACAAATTGCAATTAATTGATTCACAGGCAAGGCACTGCATGGGACACTCTGCCTTCATTTTCCTACAGACCTGCAGCTAAATAGCCTTTGGTTGCTCTCAAGTTTCTTCACAGCAGAGCAGTTCACAGGAGCTATTTATGACCTTTTATCTTTCCTTCACTCTTCTCACCAAGGATGCCGCTTTGCACTTCTTCCTGCCCCTTCTCCATCCTCACATGGTTCAGTAATTAAGGACCATCACTTGTTCTGATACACTGTGACAGTTCTCCTCGATTTTTTTTTCTTTCGGAAGCTGAGAATTGCTGTCCCAATTACAAAGAGTAAAGTCAACTTGAGAGGACTTTTACTGGCTTTCTTCCAGTGAAGATTTGCCACTCCAAAACCTTTGCTGGGATTTATTTCTCCTGGAGAAGTGAGATCTAAACACAACAGCAAGTGGCAGCAGAAAAAAAAAAAANGAGAAAAGATTGAATTTGTAGGAAAGTAGCTATTAATGCTGGAACCTAGGCTTGGCATCCTCACTCTAATAAAGCTGCAGCATTTATTTATGGAGGGATCTGTTTTCAGAAAAGCTAAAATTTGCCTTTGGGTTCATTTGTGTCTTTTTAAATTTTGTTACTGTTGAAAGAGGTGAACCCCAAACAGAGACCAAACAGTAAAAGAAACCTTGATTAAAAGCAAGTATATTTCAGATACCAAAGACATTCATGTTTGAACTATCAGCTTCCTGCAATGTCCTTTTAGAGGTTAATTTCAAGTCACCAAGGTCTGATAGTTAATGGTTATGGTAACTTTTATGAATAAGCGTATAAAAAATGGACAAAAAGACAAGTGAATTCAGAAATACTTTCATTTAAAATGCAACATAAATAAAACTCCAAGCTCTATCTCAATAAATATACATTAGGACACTTAGTGCTTGTCCATGTTCCAGGATAAAGTGTTTTATATTGTGTGCATTGTATCATTCTCCTTACTGCCAATTTTTATTGTTTTTCCTGAAGCTTACAACCACAGTGACTGCCAAGAACATTTTTGAAGCCTCATACATTCTGCTAAAACATCAAGAACACCATATTTTCCACAAAGAAAGACTTTCAATTATTTAGAGCGGATTTTTTTTAAATTGTATCAAGTGGTGGTTTTATTTATATCCTGTCATCTAAGTAAATTTCCTTTTTGGAAAGGAAATTAAAAATTTGGTTTGAGTTTAGTGCTAGGATAATTATTAATTCCTACACAATGGGAAGCAAGTCCTGGTCCACCTAGGACAAAAGTTGCCCGAGCAGCTAATACCAATTATTTGCATCATCCAAGCTTGTTTCCAGGTGATGACATCTGAGGTGTTCAATCACACACACATTCATTAGAAACCCTCACTATTCAAAACTGAAGCTTCCTGGAAAGCCATTCTTGATGCTTTAACATGTTGCAAATTGCAAACAATGAACCTTCTATGTAAAACAAACCAACCACATACAGCACACACCTCATCTCAGAAACATTCTTCCTATACAGCTATTTATGGCCCAATAAACAGCATGATGTTAAAAAATTTCATACATCTTGAATTGCATTGGGCCATTAATTCAAGTGCTTAACATTGAGATTCTCTCAGTTTCTGACATAATAAAAATATAACATCTAATTTTGCAACACAAGTTCTAATGAGAAGGTAAAACTACCCTCAGTACCTGCTCTCATCCTTTTCACTGGTTTTTGGTTAGTTAAGCTATGAGAACTGAAGGCTAACAGAGTTATCTTTGTGTAAGGAACAGGAAACCTGAATCATTCAGGTATTGCATTCATCTCCTACATCAGGTCTAGCTTCCTATGCACTGCTCCCCCAGTATGGAACTATTCGTTTCCTGGTCCCCATAGAAGGTTTGCAGCAAAAGCAGGTTTTTCAACTCTCAAAGATGCAGACTAGCAATCCTGGGGGAAAACAGCAGCAGAAAATACAGTCCCACAAAAAAGAGATACTTTTCAGGTCATAAGGGAGTAGTGCAAATCACCTTAGGCAAATTCATGCAAATTACTCATGAGGAAAACCTAAGTTTATGCTTAGATAGCTGACATTTTTCATGAGAATTCTCAAGCCCTTTTACCACTTTATACAAAAATTTCACAGGTTTTTGTGACTTCAGTAATAAGAACCCATTTTTACTCAGCTACTTAGCACTATTACCACAAATTTTCTACTTTCTCTTTAGTAATAGGTACTCTGCTCAAGTCATCTCCTCCTGTACTTAATGCTACAAGTAGTCTTACCTTCTGTTGTATGATTTCTGAGATTTAGACTGTAGTGGAATCTATATTTAGTTGTTTACTGTTTGAGTTACCTTGGATCTCTCTGAAATAGACAAGACATGAAGCATTTTCTAATTATTTGCCACAAAGAGCAATGTCTGCATGCTTAATAACTTACACTTTTTGTCAAAGTCTATGAAGATTAATTCTAAAGAAAAAAGCAATATTTGTAGGTTGCATTAACTGTGCAGTGCCTTTGCCTGCAAGAAGGATTTATGACAAATGGAAATATAATTGATTGAAAGCAAAGAATGCTTTGTGATGGAATTTAAATTCCACAGCTTGTGCAGAAATTCAGCTGCATTACAAGGTGGTACCTGCAGCTGCCTTTTTTCAGATTTCACTTTTCAATTAGCCAGTCCCTGAGGCAGGTACACACACAGGGAGATAATACCTTAAAGAAACACTCTCCTGGTTTCTTTTCCATTAAGAGTTTCTGCAAAGGGTGTTGCCTAGACAAATTAAGATCTTTTTTAAAAAAATGTAATATATTATTGGTTAGCAGCCTTTATTTTTTTTAAAGCTACTTGCCAAATTTAAAATGGCTACTATTGACCATTCCATTAAAAACAAAACAAATTCTCCCTTCAAAATACAGTGTTGCTATCCATTAGCTAAGCTGCAAAATGTACAAGAGAGAAAGGTTAAGTACTAAATCATGTTCAATTGCTATAAAAAACTGCTGGTACTTTGATAGGGTAAAGGTACATGCTGATACTGTGCTTTCAAATGTATTTTGAGAACATTATTATGAGACAAGCAGCAGTCATTTTGCATTAAGGCTGATGCTCCTTTCACTAAAGCTGAAGCCCTCCAATACAGGCTGCTGAACCAGAAATGAGACTTCCCTTGGTATTTCAAACTTTTGTTGTCATGCATAGGGGTATCAACAAATTACCCTTCCAGCTATAAAATGTAGCATCCAATTTTCATAGGCAGAAGTGAGAACATGAATTTTAGGTGTACCATTCACACACCTCTCCTGTTCTTTCCAGCACGGTCCATCTTGGTTTCAAGAACAAAGGTTTTGGACTTGTTTTTTCAAAAATTTGCTCATTCCTACTTATAATGCCAGCCCAAAAATATAAAATATTGTTTAATATTTCAGGATGTCACTATAGAGAGATTCAAGCTAGGAATAGAACTTTAACTTGATCTGGCCCAGGAAGTCCACAAACCTATTCTGACTTTTTTAAACTTTTTTCTCCCCCAGTTTCTGGAAATGTTTATATTGTATTTGCTGCTCCTAATGAGAGGAAGTGAGGCTATTTAGAGATTCAAGAGGAATCACAACAGACCTTTTTTTTTTGCTTTTCCCCTTCCCCATTTTGCCCAACAGTAGTGCATTGCCTTCTCACTGCAGTGCCAGGGGGGGATCAGAGGCCAGCTCCAGGGTCAGCTGCTCTTGTGCATGTCAGGAACAATCTACAGCTACTGTAGATTCCTGATCCCTGTTGGGAGCAGAAACTCCAACCAACTTTTCATCTCAGCAAATTCTGAATGGGATTTCACATAGGACACACACACATACTGGCATGGTCTGAGGAAATGCCAAATATCAAATATTTGGTAGAAAGAATCAAGGTGTGACCATTCTTTCCAGGGAAGATGTTGAGCAATGCTAAGTATAAACTTGCCCAGCAGCTGATGCTATAATGTGATGACCTGCCTGTAAAGTGAAAAAAAAAAAAAAAAAAAAAAAAAAAAAAAAAAAAAAANAACAAAATTAGCTTCTTCCAGGGAGGTACTGGGCTGAGATTTTACTGAAGTTAGTGTAGTTGATTATATTGCTGGAATGTTAGGGAGCATATAATTTATCTGGTTTTTAAAGCAGAAATTTTTCTGTAGTTAAACATTTTCATAAAATCACGGAAAATGATCAGGTTGGGAGGGAGCTCTGAAGGCAGGTGGGTCCAACCTCTCACTCAGAGCTGGGCCACCTTCCATTATACTCTTTTTGAAGCATTCATACATTACTTGCAGCTCTGCACATTCATTTATTTAAAGGTGTGTTTAAAAGACTGATGCAAGAGGACTGATTTTTCAGACAGCAGAAATTACCATTAAAACAAAAACCTGCAAGTCAGTTCACATCAGACACCCAGAACAGATCTCACCTTGCTTCCTCTGAGCACACAAACCCATCCTACCCTGCTGGGCTGTGCCACAGGCTCTGGATGGGCTGGGGGACCTGGGAGCTGAATGTGCACAAGGCTGGTGTGGGCAGCAGGGTCACCTGGATCCCATTCCATCTCTCCACGGGGCTGTTTCTCTTCCCACTGGGAGTCACAAGCCACATTCCACACGTGCACTTGGCAGATTTGGCAGTGCTGGCTGCAAATCATGGCACCACAGCACCCACATACCTTTTCAGGATTAGCTGAGGTGTGAAATTTGGAACCAATTCCAAAACTCTTGTTTTCTCCACACAGTTTTTTATTTCTCTGGTGTTTTACATTTTTTAAAGCCAAAATTGCTTCCAGTCATTAAGTATCATAAAACCGTATTGGTGCACAAATACACACTCCATATATCCAAAAATACTTTTCCTTACCTTGTCAGAGAGACAGCTGAGCTGGAGAAACACAGCTGCTTTAGCCCACAGCAAAGTGCAGTGGTTGGAAATAGACACCACTGCTCAGTGTCCACAGTCAAAACACATCACTAAGGACAGGTTTGGAAAGAAATCTCAGGTATCCTCAGTCTGCCTTCCTTCCCACTATTTAAAAACCACAGTAACCTCAGGATTTCAGGACTGAGTGAAAACATGGTTATTCATTGGTTTTGGGGAACATTTAGGTTTTGTCAGCAGCACAGACAAAAGAAAGTGAAATTGAGGCAATTTGAGTACTTGTCCTCAGCTATAGGCACCCACCTTATGACTCTGAAGTCCAGCCAAGACTCCTTTTTTTCTGTTTCTGAAGGTGCATTATTATATACTCCTGTATATTCTATATTAACCATAATGCTGCCTGCTTTATCACTGATTAAAGTTACAAAATGCAAAATGAAACCAAAAATATTACATACTTACACACAACACTGTTTAAATGCAAAAGTTAAGATACTCTTCCCCCATTAGGCCTCTGTTGGGGGGGGAAAGCTTCCTGCAGGCAGCAGGTCAGAGCTTGGCCAGGCAGCAACACCCACTGCTTTCTAGCACATTGTTTGAGCCCTGAAGCCTCTTGGCTGTAGCACATTGCACAGCCTTTGTGCTTGATCCTTAAATAAAGCAACCTGTCAACACTGTACCCTGACAGCTCTGAGAAAAAAAAAAAAAAAAAATGAAAGGCTCTTCTTGGGCAGGAAGCATGGATCCAAGAACACCTGCATTACTGCTGTGTTCTTCAGAGAGCAGACACTGTTTTATCCAGCGTCCCCAAAGCTTCAAAGACAGCACCTGCTTCATCTACACAGCACTGAATTTACAGATATTAAGCAACATTCACTTCTTTTACAAGTCTGAACGTTATTAGATTCCAGGACTCCTTATTCATCTTCTGTCTTAAATATCAATACTAACACTATTTGTGGATATCACTGAACAGTAATTGCCTGCTTATTGTTCAAGTAACTTCAGACTTCCAGATACATGTCTTCTCTAAGTTCACCAAGAAAAACAAGTCTGTTTCAAAATACTCTTCAAATTACTCAGGGCTCAATATTAAAGAGATAAGTACTTTTCTAAATTTACTTATGTATACAAAGTATAGGCCAAAATATATTTTCTTCTCTGAAGACAGAGGAATAAACCTGCAATATTCAGGTAAGTAAGAAAAGCAAAGTGGATGCAAAACCCTAAAAATTACACATTTGTCTATTGCACAAGAGTGCAAAATAAATTAAAATAGTTTCTTCCTTACGCCAGTCTCTACTGGACACTTCCACTGGGTAGGCTGAAGTATCTAGTCTTAAGCTACACATGAATAGAGCAAGATGCAGCCTCATGGACTTCAAAACCCATAGAATTCTCTTGGGTTGGGTTAATGTGTAAAAAGAGACAGACAGAAAGAGCAGTTGAAAAACAAAGGGTTTTCAATTTGAGTTTACTATTCGGATTGGAAATGGAAGTGGAACAAATGTTGATTTCTTTCTAACTTCCATAGCAACCCACTCACACTGAAGTTATGTGACTCAGAAGCTGTTTTCTTTAAATGCAGCCATATGGCTTTTAACCACTTTTGATTCTATGCCCAGACACAGAATCATTATTTCTTCATTTTATTGTCCTGATAGACTCCGAATAACCAAACTTTATAATTAATGTTAATTTTACTCAAATTAATCAGAAATTAAATTTCTCAGGTTCCTGCAAGGCATGCCCAAAGGGCTTTACTTTTACTTTAGAAAAATAAAGTGTTAAGAGAAACCCACAGTAAAATTACAGATATATCCAGAAACCTAGTGGTTTTGCATTTTTAAAATACCCTGTGTATGTAATTATGCCAAGAAGTACTTGTTCATTGTTTATAACTTACTACTTCATTGCCATTAAAAGTTTACATTTCTCAAGTGAAGGTTTAAGCAGTGCACAGCAGTTGCAATAAGGGTATGCTCAGAAGTTTACACTAAACTTCTATCAGAAGAGAGTACAAAGTCTACCAAGACTGAAACACAGTCAGGTTTTATTACACTAGACCTGTTTAGAGGTATTTAATATTCAAAAGCTGCATTACAACCTAAAAAAGTTATTTAAAATTAAAGCAAAATAACATGATCATGACCCATATCCCTTTTCCACTAAGGTTCACTGCTAATTTTAGGAAGACATTTTGCATTCTAGAGTGTTTTTTCATACTAGTTTCATTTTTTCTACAATTTGGTAGTTATTAGGTAGTTACAATTTGGTAACTTTTAGAAAAAAGAAACACACATAACTACATGACTAAAGGTCAGTTCACAGATCAAGACTGTCTTGTCATCATCCAGAAACTCACAGAGGGTTTAGAACCATGTAAAGAATATTTCACAGCACAAGTGCCCTCATCACCCATTTTGAAAACAAACTCTTTCAAGAGTCTGTATCTGTGTTTCTTTCCAATGCCATTCACCAGCACTTCATAAAACTGAGAAATTTACCATAACCATCACATTTTAGCACAATACCACAAAGCAGTAAGCCTTCCAATATATCTGGTTTTCCAATTCAGAGACTATAATGTCAAAATGGACACTTGAGACAAGCAGCATCCCTTTCTGTACAAATACAGTTTATGTCACAGAAAAGCTGGTGACTACCTGCAAAGCACTCATGACACTTCCCTGCTGCAGTCCTATAGAGGCTGCCAGGTTGGCTTTTAGGATTTCTGGAGTCAACATGCAGAAGTTCCACAGACATTTCCAGCAGAATTCCAGTGCACAGTTCACATCCAATTCCAACCTCTAAAAGTGCACCAAGCCAGAGTGAGCACCACTACCCTTCCAACAGCCAAGGACTCTTCCTGCAGCCCAAACTGCCTGAGAAAATGGACCCAGCACAGGCTGTACACACTAGCCAGCATCATGCTTGTAGCCAGTGACAGGAGTAATAGAGAACAGATAGGCTCCAGCTGAAAAATGTATAGCATGTCCCACACTTGAGGAGTAAATTAGGATGTGGAAGTCTCAGCCCACATGTAACATGCATTTTCTGAAGGCCTGATAAAGGAATTCCTCAAAAATCAATGCCTATCCACTTGCCTTTAACTTCAGTGCCTCAAAATTATCAGTGACATTTTGCCCCTTTCCCAGTTTGACACAACACACAAGCATCTTTTATTTTAAATATATAATAAAAGTACAATAGCCTTGTTTTACCTCTCTTGTTAGCAGCCCTCAGATCACAAACATGTAATAACACTTCATTTTTCAGAACTGAAAACCCAAGGAGACTTTTTCTTTTGCCTGTCTGCATCCCTACAGGTGTTGTTATGCACCACCATCAGCAAGTGAGACAGGAATGCAACAGGGAAATTATTTATAGATGGTCACAAAAGCCATTCTGAATACTGCACATTTATTGCAGATAT
Organism: Chaetops frenatus; assembly: GCA_013400775.1. NCBI lineage: Eukaryota > Metazoa > Chordata > Aves > Passeriformes > Picathartidae > Chaetops > Chaetops frenatus. The sequence continues at coordinate 60,851 of VZTR01029882.1, forward strand.
CACAGCCAAACAACACAAAGTAGCCATGTCTATAATCTCTTAAGCAACTACTTCTCCACACCTAGGGAGCCAACAACAGATACAAAGGGAAGATTTATTTCAAGGCACACTTCAATCACCGAGCACAAGAAAACAGATTCGAGCACCTGCATAATCCCTGAAGGCATCCAGACATCATTTTCCAAACAGCATTTGACTTCTCAGCTGAAGTCCTTCAGATTTTTATATCCTTATTTCTTGTCAGCTGTCCACAGAAGTTCAGCCCTTGATCATACAGCCTTCTTTCTCCAACCAATATTGTGCCAATAGAAAATTGAAGTAAAAGATCTTCACTTACCTTGTCCTTGTCCACTGATCTGGTGACCCCACAGCATCAGAATTATTGCTAATATCCAGTGCACCCGCACAGCTACTCTGCCACTTCCTTGTCTTCCAGCCATTGCATTATTGGATGCTATACAAAGAAATATTATTGAATGTTTTAGTTATAACTCCTGGGAAATATACCTTTGGGGGAAGGAAAGCAAAAAAAAAATCCCGTAAATTTCCTCAGTACACATCTATAGCTCTACTTTAATATATACTCTCTAGTAAAAATGCTTTTTTCATTCAGAACCTCCCCTGACTGTTTGCTCAAGACTGTCACCTCATAGGCCAATGCAAAATAAAAGTAAGCTGCCTTGAAAATGCTTGAATTTTCCTTTCATACAGAAGGCCCGAACTTTACCAAAAAAACCCAAATCCAGGTGGGTTTAAAAGTCCTGAACAAGCAGCATTTCACTGAGTCTCTTAGAAGTCTTACTGTATAGCATAGAAAATTTCCTGAGGCAAAACCCTTCAATTAACTTAAAACTTGAATTTTGTTAAATCTTGGGTTTTACAACACTGAGATGTGTTAGCAGTAACTTTTCACTGGGGGCCTTTAGGGACCAAGTTTGTCTTCCAGTCACGACATTTTTCACATTACAGAATTATTCGGGTTGGAAGCAGCTTCAAAGTTCATCTCACTCCAGCCCCCTGCCATGGGCAGGGACACCTTCCACTGTTCCAGGCTGCTCAAAGCTCCATCCAACCTGACCTTGAACACTTCCAGGGATGGGGCAGCCACAGCTTCTCTGGGCATCATCCCCTGGCATTGGCAACATTTACCTATTTGTTATTCCCCACCACACCTCCTCTTACAACACTCTGACTCAGATCCGCTCCTTCAGAAGAGCTGTTTAATCAAATACTGATTTGTCAGAACTGCGCCAATTACACAGGACTGGCTGGAAAAAATAGAATGTAATTTCTAGCCTACAGCACAGGCAGGTATCACAGAAATTGGTATATGAATATTTGGGAAATTTATCCAACGTGTAGAAAATATTGCAACAATTCCATAAGTAGTTTTTAAAAATATGGTATTGTAAAAATTTCTTGTGTTTTTTTTTTTCCATTACAAAAAGCCATCAAATTCTTGCAAACATTGTTGCAATAATTAAAAAAAACCCCCCAACTTGGGAAAAAACTACACTAACAGAAGGGTATGTTTATGTATTGGCTGATGAAACATACTTTAATATTGCTATTAAAGTATTAAAGTAATTTTTATTTTTAAAAAAGCTATTTTCCAAACTCATGGATGCAGCACCCATTCATACCAAAAGGTTTAACTGAAGTTATACTCTGTAATCCTCAATTCTGATCTATAATCTCTGGTGAAAAATATCTCAGCTTCATGCAACTTAAAACCCCAGTATTATTTACATAATAAAAACCTAAGGAATAATACAAAAGCAGAGATGTAGAATACTGGACTTGAGTTTCTCCCTTTCTCACCTACCCCCACCTATGGGGGAAGGAAGCCAGTGGAAGCCTCCACAAGAGGGCGTTTTGGTTGATAGGTTAAAGGGGAGGGGTAATTTTTCCTGTTTGCTATGAGCCTCAAACTTCCACTTTTGCATTTAATCAGTGCTCTAACCACCAGCCCAGATCACAAATAATCTGCCCATGAACCTCCTGTAGCTCTTCAGAATGAAAATCATCTTTTGCTTCAAAACCAGCTGTGGATGGTAACCCTTTTGCACAGGGGAACCTCTCCATTGCTACAAACACCTTGATTTTCTTGTGAAGAGCTTGTCTGAGGCCCCCTAGAGCAGCTGTTATTTCAGCAAAACAGTGCCCTCCCCAGCCAGTACACATAGTTCCTCCCAGTCCCCTCTCAGGCATGGGAAAGGAAGAGAGAAAGGGTTGCTAAAAAGCTTTGTTTGCTCTTTCCCTTGTCTTTTTTGGACTATTTAAACCCCACAGGAAAGGAGAAGCAAACAACTGGAAATGTGAATTCCAAAGCAAAAACATAGAACAATAAATAAGAATAAATGCACTAAAAATATATGCACATGACCACTGCAAGGTCAAAGAAATAGTTTTGTAAAACCAGTATCTTGGAAAAGAGATACTCAGTTTCATGAATATTCTTTCCTCAAACGAACAGACACATTCTTGAGTCTCAGCCCAAGCAAACAGATGGTATTCAATTAGTTATTTACCTACTTTACAATTAATTAAAATTTCCAAGATAATTTTTGTTTTGACTGTGTCTACAGAAAGCTAGAGTTCCACAAAAAGCTGGCATTTTTATCTACAGCCCTGCTAGCTGTAATATAAATACTAAGAAAGCATTCAGATGCTTTCAAGTACCTAAATGCTACAAGAGAGCTGGAGAGGGAGCCTTTCCAAGGGCATGTAGGGATAGGACAAGGGGGAATGGCTTCAAACTGTAACAGAGTAGGTTATTATTACACATTAGAAAGAAATTCTTTACTTTGAGGCTTATGAGGCACTGGCACAGGTTGCCCAGAGGAGCTGTGGATGCCCCATCCCTGGGTGTGTTCAAGGCCAGGCTGGATGGAGCTCTGAGCAATCTGGGATAATGGGAAGTGCCCTCACCCACGGCAGGGGCTTGGAACCAGGTGCTTTTTAAGGCCTCCTTCAACACAAACCATTCTGTGATTATATCACCAGGAAATGTTTAACTTTTAAAAAAGGCTTTCTTGGCTGAAAGTTCATAACTAGTCGACAGAGGAAAACAGCCACCTTACTAGGAGGAAGCCTAGACACCATATCCATAGTATTCCAATTAAGAAGTGAAATTGTAAAGGTTTTATTTTGGATCCAAGAGCCATTTTCTTGACAACACAGGAACCACCCCGAAAGAAAAACCGAGGCAGAAGAGGCTGCAGGGACTGGGTGAAAGCTGTGCACTTCATAACAACACAAAACTACAAAGAGAAAGAGGGAATCTAAGCCTTATGAATAATATTCCTCTCATGTTTCTTGTCTTCTATGAAAGAATTTGTAAAAGGAAAGAAGTAAAGAACAGTAATTGACACATGTATAACTTAAAGTTCAAGCTAGAGCTTCCATTTCCCAAGGAAACTTCAACAGGAGGCTTTCATTATAGAAGCAGAAGACTGCCTGATTCAAAACCATTAATCCCCTCTGAATCCTGAACCTCACTTCTCACACAGGTGCAGGCAAACAGGTTTATCTCAAACAAACACATTTTTTTTAATTAAAGAACATTTCTTCTAATAGAGAAGCACATTGCAGTAAAAAAAGCTCAACTAGCAAGGATGTAATTAACCTTTACAGCATCTGGGTTTACACCAGTGCTGCTTCAGCCCATCAAGTACAGGAATAAAATGACCCAGGAGAGAATCAAGCCATAAGTATGGCAAATCAATAGGAACAGCAGGTGCAACAGGTCAGGAGAACCAGGGTGCAGGAAAAAGTCCTCTTTTTGTCACCTTTCTCCTTTAGTTATCTTGTGAAGAAGAGAACTAAACTTACAATTATAAAACCAAGTAATCATAAACACAAGTTTTTGTTGTTGCAAGACCTATTCAAGGAAAGTCAAGAGATACACAAATCACATCCTCTAAAGGGACAAAAAAATGTATTAATCAGTCTAACTCCACAGAGAAGAATCTATTTTTATATTATTCTCCAATGTTGCTACAAGAGGAAAAAAAACCACACCGGACTACAAGAGAAATAAAAACTTACCTGTAGGGCTTCCTTCTCTCTACTCCTTCTAAACCAACAATTCCCTCTACACAAGTAGAAAAAGAGCCCAGGCCCCCTCTCACACCTTTTATAGCCCATCCCACCAGGAGTCAACTGAATTAAATAACATCTCAACTTAATGCAGCTGTTCTCACACATATCCTGCACCAAAACACACATGGGGGGGAAAAAAAAAGCAATAAAAAAATTACCACTACTCTCTATTTTACTCTTTTTTTTCTCCTCTAAACCTGCAAGTATAACTCTACCTGATAAATAGCCATGAGACTCACCAGCTTCACAGCCAAATGGCAAGAAGACCTTCCTCACATTTATTGACAATTAACTGTAACTAATTTAGAGTGAACCAGGTGCAGTCAGTTGGCAGGAAATCAGGGAACATGGATAAATCTGTCACAGAAAGGACTCTCACAAAGTCTGAAGTTTGTTTTAGATGAGACTTCTGCTGAAGTAGTGTTGGCATGAAAATCTTGGAGGCTTTCAGCTGCGTTTCCAGAGATTTGTTGCCATCTAAATGGCATCATCCATCAAGATCCATAGGCTTTGCAGAATTGGTTTTGGGGGTGGCAACAACTCACATGTATTTTGCCTTCTTTCTGTTATTGCCTGGATTATCTTACATGCTTTTGTTTTGTTTGAGTCACTGAGTATATCAGCTATGTAGACTCAAGTATCCCTTTTAATATAATTAATTTATAAGTTTCTCTACAAAGCTATATTTAAAAAATGTATTTATTCTATACAGGCATACATTCTACAAATCTTTAGAAATTACAAAAAAACAAACAAACAAAAAAAAAGCTTCTTGGCAAATCGTGGGAATGTCACTTGCCTCACAGAAGTGGCAGTTACCATTGCAGATGAAATAGAATTTAGCCACTTAACTGTATTTAAAGAACAGCTTTCCTCTCCACACAGCACCTATGCAATATCTGGTATAGATAGTAGAAAGGGATAAATGGCTTCTCTGGCCACAGTTAATGCAGCCAGCCTCACATAGCAGCTGGGTCTCTCTGAAATGGCAACATGATACAACTAGCAGGTACATAAAATGTTTGGAATTATGTAGTCATGCAAAAAAAACCCAAAAGGGATGGGGGAAAATCAAACCTCAAAATACTGATAAAAGACCACTAAACCCACAAAATATCCTATAAATATTTTGAATTTTGATGTCTAAGGAAAGTCCAAGGACAGACTAAATTTTTCAAATACAGATTATAAAATCTCAAGTGGATGCATTTTTACATTCCTGAGACAAGACTGAACCTTCCCTGCATGCACAAAAGCCTACGGTACCAGCAGGCCTGTTTATACCCATGTAACTGAAATCAGAACCTGGTCTGATGCATTTAAAATAATTGAATTTATCACTGATGTCTTACTTTGTCTGTTACAAAGACTGTATTTTTTAACCTCATTTCTGTTAGTGCATTACCAAAGACATTATGAATACAAGCTCCCTCAGAGGGCCATCTGTGGAACCAGATACCATCTGATGAGGACCTCCCTGCACTATCAGGATTGTTTCAACAGTGCAATGATAAGCCTTTGCCTGTTTAAATTCAGATGTGATACAAGAGCAGCAAAACAAGGTCCATACCACACCAGAGGTTTCCAGTGCTGCCCTCGCTGGGCCAAAGCGCTCCTGCTCCTCACTCCAAGCTGCCAGCCACTGCCTGTGTGCTCAGAAGGTGAAAAGCCATGAACTGCCACCCAGAGCTGAGCAGGTAACCCAGGACAGCTGTCAGCGTGGAGGCAGCCATGGCTCAACTGAGATGGCAAATTCCCTGCTGGAACACAGGTTCTTGTGATGTCAGACCAGGGGCCTCTGCAAATTACGGAATCAGAGAACCTTAGAAGGGTTTGAGTTCCAAGGGAACTTGGCATGGGCAGGGACAGCTTCCACTAGACCAGATTGCTCAGGCCTCCATCCAACCTGGCCTTGAGCACTCCCAGGGGTGGGGCAGCCACAGCTTTTCCCATGCCAGTGCTTCACCAACCTCACAGCAAAGAATTTCTTCCTCATATCTGATCTAAACCTCCTCTCTGCCAGTTTGAAGACACTGCCCCTTGTCCTGTCACTCCAGACTCTTGTAAATAGTCTCTCTCCATCTTTCCTGTAGGAACCTTTCAGGTACTGGAAGGTCACATTCAGATCACCCCAGATCCTTCTCTTCTACAACCAGAACAACCCCAATTCTCTCAGCCTTTCCCCACAGCAGAGCTGCTCCATCCCTCTGATCACCTGGGTGCCTCCTCTGGGCTGGCTCCAGCAGGTCCCTGTCCTTCCTGTGCTGGGAGCCCAGAGCTGGGTGCAGCCCTGCAGGTGGGGTCTCAGCAGAGCGGGGCAGAGGGGCAGAATCCCCTCCCTGCCCTGCTGCCCACGGGGCTTTGGCTGCAGCCCAGCACACAGGGGGTTCCTGGGCTCCCAGAGCACACGGCCGGGGCATGGCCAGCCTCTCACCCACCAGCACCCCCAATTCCTTCTCCCAGGGCTGCTCTGGCTCTGTTCATGCCCAGCCTGGGTTGGTACCAGGGGCTGCCCTGACCCAGGTGCAGCACCTTAGACTTGGTCTTGTCAAACCTCATGAGATTCCCATGGGCCACTACTTGAGCTTGTCCAAGTCCCTCTGGGGGCATCTCATCCTTCAGGTGTGCCACCCACACCCTTCAGCCTGGTGTCATCTGCAAACCTTGCTGAGGGTGCACTCAATCCACTGTCTGTGTCATTGATGATGTCTTCTTCAATTCCTCATGCCTGCCCGAAACTTCTGTGGTGTAATTACAAACTTTCCAAAACATATTTAGTAAGAGTGATTCGGAACATCAGATAGCAATTATTGATTATTCAGTAACATACTAAATCATTAAGTCACTAACTTATAATCAGGTTTGCTTTCAGAACCTCTCAAAGTTTAAGTAACTATTGATTCTTCCATACTCTCTGATTAAAATTTAACCTGAAAAATGTAAGAGTTGCAATATTTTTAAGATTGAATGTTTTTAACATCAGATTAATGTTATAAAGAAAGCAACATATGTACTGTTAGGAGAAATAAAAATTACCTACAGACATACTGTAACTGTGAATTAATGGTTCCTGAATGAAGAGAAATAAGTTTTAAGCTGGGCCTTCAGAAAGATAGTTTTTTTCTATTCTTTTGTGTGTATAAACTTATCAATTTCACTTTTATGAAATGCTATGAACCTTCACAGCAATTTCATTAAGACTTAAAAAGGGGTTTTTCCCAAAATGAAAGAAAAAACTTCCTTTGCAATAGAAAATATAAATATTGGATGACTTTAGATTTTAAGATTTTTCATCCAGCTGTTCAGATTATAGGCTCTGGTACAAGAATTGGTTGTATCACTATAGAGAGCAGAAGATGGTTGTGGAAACTGCAACCATTTACTTCCCAAATGGTTAGACTAGGTCACATGAATGATCTGAATGGGGAATATCTGTGGGTTTTTGTGGTCAATCTCACTAGCTTTGTATAACTTTCGTAACAAACCTAAAAGATGATCATCAGCCAAATTCAGTCAACATAGATATTTTAGTTTTTAATTCTCTCTTATTCACAAAAGAGAACAAATCCAAGGAATAAATAAAACTGTGACTAATAAACATAATTTCCCTAATTACAATCACTCATACAATCTGCTTTTGCATTAACGTTTCAAAATCAATAGAATTGACTTTTGTTCCATAAAACCATTTGTTTTGGTTTTCTTTGCTATTTCATATACTGAGAAGTAAACTTACAATGCATTAAGAAATTTCAGGTAACTGGCTCTGTCAATGCAGCATGAAGGATGAGGAAAAAGTGAGTAGAAGAGTAATATATTTTTCACGAAGTATTGGATCCCATGAACAAGTTAATGATGTTTTAAAGTGAGAAAATGTGAGCACCAAAAGTTTTCAAGTTACTGAGTGATAATAATGGGGCCATCTATTGTGCATCCATCACCTTGAAGTGCCTGACACATATTTTGAACTGGTTTTGTGCATTTTCTTTATGATGATTAATAGTGGCATTGTACCCTCCAAAACAGCAGCCCATCACAAAGAGAAAGGTGTACTAAATTAAATTCAGATGATAACTATTTTGATCTCAAGCACATATGGAGAATAATACTGAAAGATTAGAACACCCAGTGACAAACACTCATGTCTAAAATGAGGATCTACAACAAAGAAAAAGCAGAGTAAAAGGAGAAGGGACAAAATCCACTGCTTAAACATCTGCACTTCTCTGAAGCATCCATTATTCTGATCTCTTTTCCCCACTCTACATCTACATTAGAAAATGGTGAGGTTTAAGATGTATTTTCCTGCATAACACTAAAGAAGAAAGGGAGGCACTACACTAGATAACTAAATTAATGTAAAAATGAATAAATAAAAGATGTTGTGTATCACTTGCCCACCTGTCATGTCCTGGACATGCTGCTGTGGTCTGGTTTATCTCTAACACACTTCAGAAGCCCACATAGGTTGATGTAATTTACATTTTTTTTCCTCCTGGGTCTTTAAACATTTTGGCTCAAACACCTCTTTTTTTTTTTTTTTTTTAGTGGATGGGGAAGCAAAATTAGAATAGACACACTCCACCAGTGCCTTTTGGTCTGGTGAGGCTGGAAGCAAGACTTCCAAGCTCCCTAAGGTGACCAAAGCAACATAAAGACTTTTCAGTGCAAGAGTGCCTGTGCTGACACATTTTAGCCTGCTGCTTTGAAGGATGAAGGCAGATACCATGCCTCAGCAAACAAGCTCTAACCCAAACTTTCTCTTTTCAGTGATAATTTGGCAGGGGAATTTTCAAGGTGCGCCCTTTGCTCTGACTCAACAAGAAAAAAGAAGGGGGAAAAATAAATCCCTGCTCACACCAGAAGAGAGGGTATAATGACTCTCTGCATGAGTGTCATATGTACATTTAATGACTGGAAACCAGTCTGAAATATCTGGATGCCTCATACACAAACAGGAATGCTGAACTGCTGCTGGAACTTGCTCAGGAACCGTGCATTCCTGTGTTCTCAAGGGACTGCAGAAGCACAGCCACGTTCCAGCTCCCCCACCATGGGAGCATGGCTGCAGAAATCAAATATTCAGTCTCCTACAGCAGCCTTGCGAGCCTTCATGGAGAGCAGCTCAGGGATGGGAGGTGCCAGGCTGACCTGGGGATCTGCTCAGGTGCCTACCAGCAGGGTGGTAAAGTCCCAGCTGTGCTTTTTTTTTTTTTTTTTTGGTACAGTTACAAATGTTTGTAATAATATTGCACAGGACTGTTTAGAAAAAACTAAATTAGCTGGAGGTTGATCTATTGAATACATTCCAATGAATCATCACATAGCATAGCTAAGAAATCTGATCATGATTTAATAAGTTATTAAATTACAGTGTTGTCTATATACTACATATTTTTACATTATTACCATTAACAAGGAATATTAGCAGAGTTATTCTTGTAAATCCCCCCTGCCTGACCTAAACTAATTTTGATAGACTTGGAAAAGAAACCAAAAAACAAACACATCTGGGCAGAATAACTCTGAGGAATGGGAAAACTCAAAAAATCACCTAATTTTTTGAGTGGGGGTACCAACAGAGATGGAAACAGTTGGTTAGGGCTTTTTTTCCTGTTATGTTGAGTATTTAAAATCCAAGTAGGCATAAATCCCAGGGAAATGAGACTGGTAATGTTCCACCCATATCAGCAATCATACCTTCACATGTTCAGAGAGTGCATAATTTACCAAAAAGTGTTTTGAGAGTAGTCTAGCAGTTTTTAGTATTTATTGGAATTGTGCTTACATCTGTTTTAAAGGATCTCTCCAGAGTTTAGCTGTCTGGGTTTCCATAAGATAAAAAGCATGGTGGCGAGTAAATTTTAAATTCCTCAAGAAATTCTTTTAATAACTTTCCTATGCATAACTATGTTGAATCTTGTGATTTTAAAGGCCTGATCCACAAGAGCTAGAAATTTCTACCTGTAAGGGCAGACACTTACCCTCTCTGACCTGAAGAGGTCTTTACTCTGACCAAGCTTCCTGAGAATGTGCCACCTTAAATCCATTTTTCATCCAATATTTTATATCCCTGATTCTAGGCTGTAGCTAAGTGTGGTGCTGTGACAGAAGTTTCTTGTTTACAGGGTGAAGAGGGAATGAAATGTTCTGCAACCATTAGTTTGGATTTACTGCTGGGGGAGGGGGTCTTCTGCTTAAAAGAAAAACTGGCATTGTTTTACTGAGAAAAAGTAAAGCTACTTTCCAAATCATGGTTTAAAACAGGTTAGAAAAGAACACACTATACTGTGAAAATCAACACAGTATTTAATAGTGTTTTTGCCACAGCCAAGGGCATGCTGCCTTCCAAAAGCCCAGTCATGACTCCCAGTCAAACCCCATGAAGTTGTGAGGTGCAAGGTAGAGCTGATGAAGAAATTCTGCTGATTGAGAAGCAGACCAGCAGATAAAACAAAAATCAATGCCTGAGCATCAGTACAGTGTAATAAAAGCAATATCTCATTTTGACACCTTGACTGAGGGGACTTTTTGGACAAAGGCTGCCATTATTTTTCCACTTTCACCTAAGTTTAACCCCTGATGTTGTGTTATGCTTTCCTGTGAGTCCTGCCTCAGCTCCAGCTGCAGCCACAGTGCTTGTTTCTCTCTTTCATAAGGCTGGTACTGTTCTGTTTTCTGCCAAGACTTTTCTCTCCCTCAAAGTAAGCTAAACATGCATTAGGAGGAGATCAGAGACTAAATATTGTGACTGGGATACTCAGATAAACAGGTATTTGGGCTCCAGGGATTTTTCTCTCCAGAAGTGCAGACTGCTTTGTCCTTCTCACAAGATATTTCATCAGGAGAGACTTCATAGGTGGTCATTTTTTGTTCTTTATAACTTCTAGCTGACCTTGTAGCAGGTTCTCTACATCCAATGTTTAAAGACAAAGCCCTTGAGCTGAAGGCACTCCTGAGTTTTTTCATTGAGCTGAACGATGGATAAAGATTTAATCTGATGCCAATTCCCCACACTCATTAAGATCAGTTATTCCACAGAATAACCCAAATATTCCAAGGGAATTGATGTTAGATAAACTGTTTCTCCATTGCCCAGATAACCAACAAAGAAAAGCACCACTTCAAAACACTCTTTAAATAGATGACTTGGCTTTCAGCTTTGTAGGCGTGTTAAGAGATTTCGATTGCTACTTGTGAAAAAGCCTGATGACGTCTCACAGTTGGGAGACTTAATTTTAGCACAAACAAGAAGTCAAGGAGGGACAAAGGAAGGTGATAACGCCCACCTAGTACTTGAACCTGCACAAAAATTTGCATTGGAAACATTAATCCTACTAAACTTCAGTTAAAACATATTAAGAAGTGGCTTTCATCCATAGTGTTACTTCTGCTCCTTATTGTTTCTTTAAGAAATAAGATTGGTGGGATTCTTTTTCATATTTTTTTCTGAAGTTTACAACCTACTTATTTCAGGAATTTTGGAATAAGGAGACTTTCAGTATAAGCATTCTTTTTCTGTTGATTGTTGGAACTCTACTTGACATCAGAACAGATATTTTTTAATTCATTCTGAAGCCAGAGTAAAATGTGTAACAGAAATTCATAACTACTCAGAGAAACAGCACACCATAACTATAGCATATGCACTCCAGTGGCTTGAGCAACACACAGATCACATGGCAATCTTCTGCATACAGGCAAAGGTCATTTAAGAGAGAGAAGACGCACATTTACACCCAATTTCTACATATTAACTTAAAACAAACTACATATCTGGTGTTTTGAGTTTTCCACAATGGTACATAGGTTATTAATGCTACCAAGACTGACAACTGAATGTCCACTGTAACTGTTGGTTATAGCAACAACCTTGTGAATATCCTGTGCCCATATTAATCATTCTCAATCAAATTATCACTCAGTCATCTCTGACTGACATTGCTGATGGAGCCCTGGCTGGGGACATGCAGGTAAACACCTCCTACTTGCACCAGATTTGAGCTGCAGTAGAGTGCACCTATTTCTCACCGCCCAGCAGGAGACATGAGACAAGGGAGTTAATACTTTTAACAATTTTGCCTCTGTGCTTCTGGCTTACACTTTGTGGAATGACCAGAAACAACCACCTATGTACTTGCTATATCCAGCTGTACAAAAAAATGCCAGAGAAATAGTGAAATGTGTACCAGGCACGAAGTATCTGAAATGTAACAAGTAACATGTAATTCCAAAATAAATTTCCATCATTAATTTCTGTATTCTTAATTTCATTAAGAATAAAAATATGGTTAGTTTTCCACAGATATTTTAATTAATGAAATATATTTTATGTAGGTTAAATCTGAAATAAATAACTCTATTAATAGCAGGCCATACCTTTGACTAGAAGGATAATTACTTCCCTGGATTTACAGTTGGTACCCTGCCTATTCTTGATGCAAGATTTTTAACAGTAAATTTAGAGCCTATTTTTGCAATACTTTAAGCTTATATAAGCACCTATCTTGAGTATTACCATTCCTACTTGACCATAAATGCTATATCTATACACATATATATACAGTGGACATATTTCCACTTATCCAAATTTATAAGGACACAAAAAAAAAAAATAAAAAAAAAGAAAATGAACAAACAAACAAAAAAACCCCAAACAAACAAAAAAAACCCTCCCTCTGAGTTGGTTGCACAGAGCTTAAATTTATCATGTTGGGTTTCTTTAGTGCAACATGTCTCTGCTGAAGTGCCATCACACTCATTTACATTTGTATTACTTCTCCTGGAGCTAATTACAACTATCTTTCTTGCCTAACTTTTTTCTTACTATTAACTTCTGCAAAATTTAATACATGATGCTAGTTCCAAATAAATAAAGGAAGTGTGCAACACCCAATTTACATGCTGCACTCTAATACCTTTCATGAGCTGAACTGCTTGGTGTACTGTGATCTATACTCTGACACAACTGGCATTTTTATGCATTAAATTGTAGGTAAAAGAGGATAAACGAGGGAAACTCCGATGCTCTTTCTTCATGCCAGCAGGTTATTGACTCCTCCCTTAGCTTTGGCATTAGGAGGGATGCCCAGAGCAAGCCCAGCTGGAAGCACAGCGCAGCTCTGCACCAGGTGTTATCCCCGCCGCCCTCGGGCTCCGCGGCCCCTGAGCCCCCCGACCTCTCCCGCTCTCCCACCTGCATCCCCGGCCAAACTTGGGGAAGTTACCTGGCGGGAGGCACCTGCCGAGGGAGCGGTGCGGGGCCGGGGGGGCGGTGCGGGGCCGGGGGCCGCCGCTCCGGGGAGATGCGCCCAAGGAGGCGGATGCTCCGCCGCGCCCACCCCCGCCCCGGGGTGAGCCTCGGGCTGTGCTGGGGATAAACCGCAGGATTCCGGCCCCATCCCCTTTTTCTTAAACCTCTCAGCTCCTGCCCTCTCCCCTCTTACCTGGGCGGCGGGAGCCCCGAGACGCGGTCCCGGTGGAGGCGGGAGGCGCCCGAAGTTTGTCGGGGGAGGGCGGGGGCGGATCCCGCTGGAATTAAAGCCCCCGCGGTGCGCGGTGCGCGGCGTGCACAGCCCCGGCGGAGCAAGCTCTGTTACAGGGGGTGAAAAAGAAGAAGGGGAGCGGATGGAGAGCGCGAGGAAGGCCCCCGTTCCTACGGGCTCCCGCAGCCGAAGGGAGGAGTTAGTTTAATTAGAGGCCGCGCTCCCGGGAAACGTGCCCGAGTGGGCGCACGGACGGGCGGGGAGCGAAAGTTGCGGCGCTCCGGAGCTCCAGCACCGCGGACAGCGGCACCCGGGATCCCCGGCAACGACAGACGGGGCAAAACCCCGCCTGCTGGACCGGAGATGGAACACCGGGCAAGCCGGTCCAATCGTACATTTTTATCACCTTTTGATGATGGCATGCTATCCCTCCTGGGAATGTGCCAAGTGATTCCTGCCAGCACTCTCTGAAAATAGGGATCAGGTCATGAGTGCGTGAAGCATCACTGATGTACCTCCCAACACACAGAAATTATTGTTCTGGCAGATTAGTGATCCTCTACCACTGTCTGGTAAATATTATTAACCTTATTCTGCTGCTGAGGACATTGGGACAGAGAGGTTAAGAAAAGATAGAGGTTTCATACATAGAGCCAGACCCCTGTATGAATTCAGATCTGCACATACTTAACCTGTGGGATGATTTTCCTCTTCAGATCATTTCTTTCCCTCCTCCTTGCTGATTGTATTTAATCATAGAATCAAGAGAATCACAGAATTTTCTGGGTTGGAAGGAGACTTAAAGATCATCTCGTTCCCACCCCACTGCCATGGGCAGGAACATCCTCTACACCAGCTTGCTCAGAACTCCATCCAGCCTGGCCTTGGACCCTTCCACGGATGAGGCAGCCACAGATTCTCTGGGAAGCTTTAGGTGTAGTGGCTCAGTAACACTGACAGCTACAGCTTGGTTATCAACATTTGAAGTGTTCATAGAACTTCCCCAAGCACAGAAATATGACTTGAGGTCCTCCAGAAAATTGGCATTGTGAATGTAATACCCCAAAATAAAGCAGCACAGTTTTGTGAGGAGCAACCAACAAGGACCATGAGAACAGAATCAGGCCTTTTATCTACACAGAGCTGACCATGAAGCAAGTTGGGGAAGAATTCACATTTTAGGCACTCTCAAGCAGGAAAGGGAGTATTCACCTTTTGTAAATCTCAGTGAACAAACTTTCCCAGAAATTAAATGCTTATTATCTCCAGAGTACATGAAATATTAAGTAAACATTCCAGGACAACCAACAAGCTGTGTTTCAGCATCCTTGAGAAAACATTGTTAAGTTATTAAAAAAAAAAAAATATATATATATTTTACACTGAGAAAGGAAATTTTCATTACTAATAATTCACATAAAGTGGTAACAAAAAGAACCCACCATTGGCTTCTTGTTGAAAATAGTTTAGAGATTGAAAAAAAATAAAGGCAGGCTTGGGTAAAGTTCATCAAGATCAAGAAAGACAAGAAGTAGGCAAAGTTATCTTAGAAACAGTATGCATGACCCTTCAGTTCATCAACATTTATATTATCTACTTATGTGCACACCTTTACTAAATATTTGTATGGCATGAGAATACAAATTACAGCTGTGGAAATGGAAGAGCGTATAGAAGGCTGGACAGATGGAAGTAATTAAAGCAATAAAATAATTATTTAACACATATGCATTTTATTTTAAATTACACATGCAATTCCTCACAGCCTTCCCAAGGTGTTTACTCTTTAATTTATATTCTAAAATGTCTTCTTTTTCTGCTGAGCTCCCTTTTGTTAGCCAAGAAAATAATTTACATATATATATATGTACACACACACGCCCACATGACAAACCTAGTGCCAGGCATTTACAACATTTTGCAAAATGGAGCAAAACAAGAGGAAAGGCAGGCTTTGAAATCTCAGATCTGAGATGTAGACAGTAACATAAGCTTAGAAAAAGGGTTTTAGAGTAGCAACACACTTAAAATTGCATGGTGGAGGTTTCCCCAACAAGAGCCTGAAAGCAGGTGTGCCAGTTAGGCTCCTCGCAGATTGTGCAGCAAAGGCACAGGCCCTTTCAGTGGAAGCATCTTGGAGCAGATCCAGAACTCATCCATGACTATGGCCATGACTGTGTCAAAACTCAGGCTGCTATGGCTTCCCACTCAGAAGTCACCTTGCTGTACAGATGGCCTGAGAGAGGAAGCATGGCAGAAGGGAGCTAAAACGCGGGTGGCAGAAGTCATGAACTGAATGGGACCAACAGCACAAAGCAATGTATGACATATCCTGCTGTGGCAGAGATTTTCTTTGCTGCCCTGGGCTAGCCAGTAATTCCCAGTCAGGAAGCTCATTTAGGGTAGTGTCCAGTTTGGTATGCTCCTTTTACAGGGCCATCAAAATCATCCTCATGGTTAACACCTGGCAGGGTGGGTGGCACTGCTCTGACATGGCACAAGTCCTTGGCATCCATGGTCTCAGTGCAGTTTCCACCAGACAAAAGTATTTCTCGGATAGTGAAAATTCAAAATTAAACAAGGGCCAAGAATTTATGATCATATGTTAATCAAGGACTGAATAATGATCAGCTTAGAGTGGAATTAAAATTACAAGATGCATGTACATATTCTTAAGAGACCTTCAGCCTCCTCCACTTTTGCTGTAGAGCAGACAGAGTCCTCTTATGTCAGACACAGACAAATATAGGAGAGCAACAGCAAAAATCTGCCTTCATTGAAGAGCTCATGGTTTATTAAGGTAAAAGTCTTGAGAAGAATAATGTACTTACTGTGTGGGCAGCATAAGTTTTATGTGTTCTTAATTATTCATTTCTTCGCTGCTAAGTGCTTTGATTTAAAAATGATGTGATGTGTACATGCAGTGTTGATACTCAGATAACTTAATTGTTTTGGTAATATAACAAGGCATATGATGTAATGTCAATAGACTGCACCTTGTGTGCATTACAGAGCTTATCCATGTGGATGCTTATCCTCTAGTGACAAAGCTAATGATTCCTGATACGTGCACAGGGTAAGAAAGAGACTGCTCTGATAGACATTTAATAAATGGTTAAACAGATTGGTGGGAGAGCCAAGAAAAAAGCCTCAAAATCTTGGCTTTGAACTGGTTTTGGAATGATATAAGCAGATGCAACAGACTTGAATATGAAGGAAAGGAAAAGCCTGAGGGAGAAAGATACTGAACTACTGCAGATATTTGTTCACAATTGCAAAGCTATCGTCTTCCCTCCAAAAAATATGCTCCAAGCAATACAAAATTTCCAGTGTATTCCGCGGAGTAATTCAGGCTCAAAGATACTAGTTACTATAGGGAAAAATGAATTTTCTTCTCCAGGTGTTTTAGTAAAGGAGTACAAAATATCTAATTAAATGTAAACATCCAAGTGGGTATTCATGCCTTCCAACTGATGCCATCTGAATTACTGCCTAGAAAAAGCTCTCTGTTGGCTATACAGAAAATCTACATTTCTAATCCTATCACCTAGACAGCAATAAGTAGATGGCTTTCATGCTTTTTTTTGTTGGCATCCATTTGTACTGAAGAAAAACAGAACTGGAAATACACAAAAAAGAGAGGAAGAGAAATAAAATCTAGACAATATACTATCGTTATGACTCTGCCACTTGGGAGCAGTAGCATTTATTTCTCAAGTCTTCTTGAAGGGAGAGAGTTTGGATGGGATAAGTATCAACAGCTCACTGTCCAGAGCAAAGAGGAAATCTCACCTTTACATAATAATTGTGTTCTAGGAAGTCTTTTTAGACACACATAGTCTGTACTATTTACTGTGAGGGTGGTGAGGCCCTGGCACAGGTTGCCCAGGGAATTTGTAGATGTCCCATCTCTGGAAGTTTTCAAGGCCAGGTTGAATGGAGCTCTGGGGAATGTGATCTACTGGAAATTGTCCCCATCCACGGCAGGAGGTTGGAAGAAGATGATTTTTATGTTCCCTTCCAACTCAAACCACTCAGTCATTCTGTGATTAAATGCAAAAGCACTGATGTAAGAGTCATCCTAGTTCTGCTGTAAAGTGTATCTTTCTGGACAGCTTGTGGGGTTTTTCTTGGTTTGAGTGATGTTATTGTTGGTGGTAGGTTAGTTTATTGTTTTGGGGGTTTTTTGCATTTGAGATATGGAAGATATTAGTATTACTCACAGGTAGCAAAAGAGAGCAGGAAATTACCTCATGTAGTTGAGATAGGAAGATCAATTACAGCGACTATCTTTATGAATATTTATCCCATTGGAATTAGTTAGTATTTTGGCAGTGATTTCAGCAGAATCAGGATTTTATTGAACAACTTTAGTACGTCTGAGGTATGAATGTGTCAACAGAATGAGAGGAGGATGGAGAATAGGCTGTAAATGTAACATCTCTAATTAAACATATAATGAATTTTAAGCAAATCACTAACATCACTACTGTGTCTCACATTTTCTTTTTAAAAGCACATCTACCAACCCCTTTCTTTCCCCTGGTCAGCCTCAACTTAAAAGTCAGATTTACATTCTACTTGCCCAAAGGTGTTGCCCAATTTGAAGGATTTCTGATACAGAAAAGAGATGTGACAAATAAGAGCAAACCCGTCATTGTGATATCAGACACAAGTAAAAAATAAAGTATTGTATTATCAGGATGAACTAAGAGGTCATTCACCTCTTCCCAATTGCTCATCTTAAAAATTAAGATTTGATCTGAGTTGTGTCAAAAATGGTTATAATGCTGTAACAGTACTGCATAATTACAAGTATAATCATGCTTTTCAGTGACAATTAGCCCCTGAATCCCTTGTAGTGTAGAAGGTTAAGCACTTTGATTACTTCCTACCTAGAATCTGATCTAGAATCTCAGTTTCATAATGCCAGACCAATTTCTAATTGATTTTATATCACCATTGATTGTTACAGCTGTGGAAGACTTCATCCAATTGAGTTATAGAGGAGGGGAGGGGGGAAAATCTATCACAAAGATACTGAAGCATCCATCAGATGCATTTAGAGCAAATGGACAATGTGCTTTNTGTATTCAAGGGAATGACATTTAGCAGCCATCCACTGTAGGTTATTGAAATATTCTGTGACCTTGGCTCCACTTCCAAATGGAAAGCAAAACCACAAATAAAACTGCAGAGAATACAGAAATCAAATTTTGGTCTCAATTACATTGTTTTGAAAATGTTCAATAGTATGTTAATGATCTTAATTAGTCTCAGAGTTACCAATTTTGGAACCAGTTCTTAGCCAAAAACCACATGTTGAATAAGCCCACAGTCTGCAAATGGACAGAGTTCAAATACATAAGTGAGTCTGTACATATTTACTAGAGTAGCCCATCTATTTTGGTGAGAGCAGGGTTTTTTTTGCCCAAATAGTTGTACCAGTAGTTTTGTATAAGCCCAACACAAACACACACAGCACATTATAGGTTAGTTCATTACTTTGTAAGATTAAATCACAGTTATATAGCTTCAGTCACATTGGAAGGGCATTTTCCACCCTCCTGTATCCTGGCAATTAAAGCAGTAAGCATGTGCCTAGCAGTAATGACCTTTTTTATTCATGTCACTACTTCTTGGAACGCAAAACCAGAGTCAAAAAGAAATTTTTTTAGTTTTATTTCAGAAAAGACAGGAAAGTGTAGAAGTTGAAGGCCATCCCCTCGAGAGCCAGTCTCTTTAAGAGTTATTTATTACAGCTTGAGTCTGTTCACTGAATTTAGCTGTTAAGTAAAGGAGTAGGAAGAGAGGAGAGAGAGCACAGAAGCTCTTTGCCTGACAGCAGTTGTTAGAGCAGCACTGCTGATTATTGTAATGGGTTCACTTGCCAAATGCCTTTCATACCAAAAGCAAGGCTGTTAGACATGAAGTTGAGACAGTGGATGGGTTTTACCCCAATGAAAAAGTACTCTGCACATCAACCTCCCACAGATGAGCATTAAAAGCATTTTGATGCTTGAGGGAGTCTTATTTCCAGGGGGACATCACAGCATCTACCTGTCTTTTGTGGCTCCTGAACACTTTGCTCATAACAATGAATCAGTACATAGGAGTCCTTTTAGACTTTACTAATAACTAAGGTTTATTTTTATCTCTTTTGATCAGTAGCATTCATAAATAAGGTCTATTTCTCACTTCCTACTCTCTGGAAACAATGAGTGACTGAACTGAAAGCCTTTGCTCATCTCTTCAGCTCTTCAACAGCAAAATTCCTTTAAAAAAAAAATCAAAGATCAGTGCTGGTTTTTCACCAGCCGGTAACCTGCTCCCAAAAATACCCAGTCATTAAATGAATATTTGGATACTTTAAAATGAACAAACAACCAAAAACTCCACACTTCAAACACTTCCTCTACTGACTGAGAGGCAAAAAACACTTTGAGCTGCAAAGAAGAAAGCAAGGCTTCTATTCCTTTTAAAGGAAGAACCTCTCCCATGCCTTCCTCAGGGCATGGCTGCCACCAGCAGGGCTGCTGCAGGTTGAGTGACAGGGCACAGTGCTGGAGCAAATGCCAGTGGGAGGGAGAGAATTCCAGAGCTTTCCCCAGCCTGGGAGGTCTGGTGCTGGGAAAACACACTGCAAGGAACATATGGATAGGTGGGGAAAATCATAGCTGAAAAGAGTGATGACTGCTCCCACGAAAAGTGCAGTTGAGGCAAATACAACACCCTTCCTGTCATGGGAGTGGAGTGATTTTAGACACGTCACAGTAGAACTGAAAACATGAAGATGCATCGAGAGAAAGGAAGGAATTCATGCTCTGGCTGAAGCTTTCCAGTAACAGCACTCAGTGAATGGAGCAATTACTCACTGGGTATGTGGTAGCCCAGTTGGAAAGGGACTAGGAAAAATAAATCCCCACTGTGAGTGGGATTCTGACACATAATTTTATATTAAAAACAACAATTAAAAAATCTGCTTTTCAACTCTCTTTTTTAAAAGGGGCATTTTGAAACTGCAGCAATGCTGCGAGGATCAAATCCACACACACAAGGATGTAAGGATGACTGGGAGATTCAGTAAGGGCAGTCAAAATATACCTTTTTTTCTTTCTAAAATTTTATTTCAGACTATTATTGGTACTATTATTAGTGCTTACACTTCCAGACAGGTGAAACCATGATTCCAGAAGAGGGAGTGTTCTTTAGCTTTCACATTAGGCTGGGAAGATTGATTTTCTTGCTTTGGTACAAAGCAAGTCATGTACATATATGCTAGCTAGTTTCTTTCAGTCACAGAAAAGAAAAAAATTTGTGTACCCCACAGATTTCTTAAAAAAATAACAATGATACTTTTGTTTTCTATGTAGGAAGGGAAGAATTCCAATTGCATTTTAGAGCACATAGGAGTATAGTAAGTACATAGATGAGTACCTCTGCATTACTTGAGCTTTATGGGAAAATGAAAATTATAATTATTGTTCCCAGCTTACCTAACTTATTAAAGCACCAATTTATGAGGCATTTCTGTTGGCTTTTAAACCATCAAAACACTTGCAATTCACTTGAGCCCTTACAGACCTGCAATTGTCTTTGCTGACACATTATGTGCAGATTTCAAGTATGATATTCCATTACAGATGTCTCAAGCCACCAGTCTGCTTGCAGAATTTAAAAGAAGTAGAAATAAGAATTTTAAAAAACAATTAAGAGGAGGAAGAGAACTCTGTGTGAAAATTGAAACGAGATTTTTCAATTATTTTTCTAAAGCACTTTAGGGAAGGCAACAAAGAGAAAGAGCTAGTATATTCAAAGAAACCTCTATTCCTTTTGCTACTGCTCTGTCATGGATGTACTCAAAAATCATTAATATATGTCTGAAAGATGAGGAGTTTGAAATACATCACCACAGTTATTGGTTGTCCTTTATTACAAAGTCAATGGATTGCTCCAAGTTTTCTTATCATACACATTGAATAAAAATAATTAAAAAAAAAAGAAACAAGAAAAAGCAGCAAAAAGGATTAATTCTGAAAAATAGCATACAAAAGTAGAAAAAGAAATCAATAGCAACAGAAATCTAGGGAATAGATTAACAAAAAAAAAATCACAAGGGCTGGAAGAGTTACTTATAAATGACAGTTGAAAAGCATAAATCAATAGAAAACTCTGAAGACGGTATCACAGGATAAATGAATATATTCTCCAGAAAAATTTATGGTTTGTGTATGGCAGACAAAACCAATGGAACCAGTCATCATGAAATGGAAAAATGCCATCACATCCCACAACACTTTGTAACCACCTTGATAGGAAAAAACTGGCTTCTGAGAAGTTACATCTCACTTAATTGGTCAGGATTTTGTGCAGATTTGAAAGCCTTTACTTGATCCTTGTCATGGTTTGTCACCAGCCAGCAACCAAGTACCACGAAGCTGCCAGCTACATCAACTACACCTGATCACCTACAAACTCTTTGTAAGGTGAAATCACATCCTCCTCTGAATCAAAGCAAGACAGTGATAAAGAATATAATTCTCATGTTTGTTAAC
The DNA here is from genome assembly GCA_013400775.1 of Chaetops frenatus. NCBI lineage: Eukaryota > Metazoa > Chordata > Aves > Passeriformes > Picathartidae > Chaetops > Chaetops frenatus. Next base: position 82,995 of record VZTR01029882.1, read on the forward strand.
TACCTTTTTACTGCTTGAAGTGCATCACTGAAAATAACACCTTGAGACAAAAGTGGTCAGAAAGCTACTGAGTCACACTTTCTGATCTGGAAATGATGATTCAACATTGTTCCTATTCTGCAACTTCCAGAAAGTTTTATGAATATATCTTCTTTGAATTCCAAAGGGAATTTCTACTGCCAAGTGTGAATATACTGGTTAGGCAGCTTAGAATAAGGAGGAAGCCAGTTCATTTGCTCTGCTTAGATTTGACTAAGCAATGCACCTTTCCTTCCATATCTCGGGAGAAAGATCCCTAAGAACAAGTGATCCCTACTTTTTGAAGAGTTTTCCTATCATTTTGTTCCTGTTCCTGATTACATTTGTGATCTAGAGAAGATGCTGTGTGTTTGTAATAAGGTTTAAATAGATTTATCTAATGGGGTTTAGTGCAATAGTTTTTGTTTTGTTTCTTAAGCCCCTCTTTTATATATTCTTGTTAGTTCATGTTAAAAGAAGACAAGCATATGTACAGCAACACATTTTCTGAAAGTTTCACTTTGTGGCACATTAAAGGACCTTAGAATGTGTGTAAGAACCAATTTAATGGCTTCGATTTTGATGCTGTGGCGTCTTTACTCTTGCCTTGAGGTTAAAAAACAAAGGCAGCATGTTCTTCTTGCCATGAGCTGGCCTAGTACCAGGACAGGAGTGACTGGAGCTAGATTTTGTCCCACAGCACCTGTTCTTTGTCTCAGTATAAGGATATATTAACTAGACAGACAGAAATTAAACAAATAACTGGGTATTCCCCAGGTACTGATGATGTATCTAGAAATTTTTAGTCTGGAACAAATTGCTCTCCAGCAGTCCTTATCTGGGAGAGCAGACTTTCAGGGACTGTAAGAATGCACTGTAATTTGAGCAATTCAAATTGGACTGGACATGGAAGCCTCCAAAAAGACAAATGAAAACACAGGCACCTCAGGACCACATACTTGTTGGTATCTGTAATTCCTGAAATCTTAAATGGCTTTTTCAGAAACGCCAGAGTGGAGGATGCATGCTTTATGTGCATGATCAAGGTATTTTCCTCTTCCTGAACCCTCCCTTGCTTTGCTGACCTCCTTTTTCTTTCATCTGGCTGTTTTGTCCTTGGAAAAAGCAGAATTGGAAGTTCACCTTTTGGTTTGGGGAAAGGGTAGAAGTCAATATTTTATGAAAAATTTGGAAAATTAAGCAGAAAATTTTTTTCATCGTCTGCTCTTCCTTGGAGCTCACATGCTAATCATACTCACTTAGGTTTGAACCACTTGGTGCCTCATAATCCACTCTGCATATTTTTGAGAGGTTTGAGCTTATTCCAATCTCCTCCCATGAAGAAACGGTTCTGGACAAGCAAGGAGAGGAACCACAGGATCGTCAGGCTTTATCCTTACTTCTTGTGAGTGTATCCTTACAGGATATTCTGATGGAAGTCAGAAGAATTTTCGTGGAAACTGTGAAAATAGTTGCACATTTCCAGTCTGACAAGGAAAAATACAAATGGTATTTCCTCAGTTCTTAAATCCATTCTTTATGCTGCTCTCATAGTTTTTATTTTCATCTTTTAACATTGGTTCATACCTATACAGTCTATCTATAGCTAGTATTCAGCTATATTGTATAAGCCTACAATATTGCCTCCCCTTGCTTCTAAAAGAATTCTGTAGTGCTGCCTCAGGCAAACTCTCTAACCTTCCCTTTCACATTACAGTGTTTGAGAAAGCGTTTTTCTCTCCTTTTCCCAACAACTTCTCAGCTGTACCCTTGACATATTTTAATCAGGGTTTCTCTCTGACCAAAGGAAGGACACCTCTCTTCCAATTAGTTAATGGTTTCCTACTTTCTGCTGCTGCTGTTGTTGTTTCCATCTCACTTGCTTTCCTCCTTGACCTCACAGCAGCTGGAACTCTGAAATTAGATTAGACAGGTTCATGCAACTCTCTCAGCTTCACAGAGGCTGCTGGAGTAGTTTTGCTATTTGGGTCTAAAACTGTGACCAAATTCGTATTTTTTCTATAAATTGCAGCAAGGGCAGGTGTGTGTATTGACAAATATGACTATTTTAAATGAGTGTAGAAAAAGCAGAAGTAGGAGGCAGGTACACTTTCTTTTGTAGCACAAACACATTTAAGACATGTAAACCTTCCCAAAGACTGTATTAAAAGCACTGTTCATTCAACAGTACCCTTTTACACCAGCTTTACAAAAGGAGAACTACTAATGATAAAATATTCCAGTGATTAGGAATGGTTTATTATTAGAAATTTTGAACTGATATTATCACTAGTAAGGAACTAATCTTTCCATTTTAAGTATGCTGTAGTTGTACTACAAGGCTCATGGTAATACTAGAATGAAAGTGTAGGGGAAAAGGATTTTACATGGACAGACAAACCTCTATTTTTCTAATTCCTGCCTCTTGTGAAGCAACATTACCTCAGGTTGATTCAAATATGCTCTCTAATTCTCAGTGCTTATACTTTACAAAAAAAAAATTAAAGAGATATGGGCTTTAGCAGCAAATACTCACAAAGAGTCCTTTTCTGCAGGTCATTTGCCCAGTTTTGCAAAAAGTGGAGTGAAGACCATGCAAAGAAAATATCACCTGAAAACTACAGATAGCAAGAGAACCAGAAGATAAAGCCATTGGTTGAAAATGCAACTGAACGTGGTGGACCAAATTAATTGCAGTTCAGCAAGCACCTGTCACTAACAACAGTGGGTATGGCAGTGTCCATACTGCACACCAGTGAACTGTAGAATGGTTTGGGTTGGAAGGGACCTTAAGGAGCATTTAGTTCCAAACCCCCTGCCATGAGAAGGGACACTTTCCACTAGACCAGCTTGCTCAGAGCTCCATCCAACCTGGCCCTGAGCACTTCCAAGGATTGGGCAGCCACAGCTTCTTTGGGCAACTTGTTCCAGTGCCTCACCATCCACATATTCACATTAATCATTGATCTATTAATCAAAAAAAGGGGGGAAATATCAGGCCTGCAGAGGAAGCCTGATTATATATTATAGCTGTTATTTCTATTGTCACATCTATTTTCTTACTACATGCTGGGAAGAAGGACCCTGTTGCTATTCTTTATAGAGGAAACATGATGGTGTGCTAAAGCTTCTGCTGCTTTTCTTAAGGAGCTGTGCCATTTAAGTTTTGCACTGCTAGCAACAGTTCCTTTTTCAGCTTGATGCCTCTCTGCTGTTGAAGTACGGCAGGATCAGAGAGAGATGTTTTTTAAACAACCTCTCTAGCAGCTTCATACTCAGTTTCAGTTCCTCTGACTGTGACATTTCAGTTTCATATATGTGAGGGACAAATACAGAGTGCCCGAGCTCTTTCTAAACGCTCAGGAAACATCCCACCATCCACACCTCCTCTGATTTCTGTTACATTTTGCCAAACAATGAGGAGCTCACGCCTTAAATCAGGCAACTGAGTTCTGAAGGGTGCATATGGCTGAATATAGGAAAAGTAGGTCAGATGTTTCAATTCAAACAGCCTAACTGTATGCTAATTAATCTTTCTGAATCCTAATGAATAATTAGAGACTTTATTTCTATGATGTCATTACTTTCATTATTACAGTAACAAAAAATAATTTCCATTATTTTACTAATGCATCACAATGCTCTATGAATGTTAAGGATTTCATCAGTAAAGCAGCTCTGACAGGTATATGTTACTATGCAAGAGAGTGAATTTCAAAGCTGTTGAGTTACAGTGAAAGTTAAGGTGAAAAAATCCCAAAAACCCCAAACCAGACAAATGGAAAAAACACAACCCAAGCAATAATAACATAGAATACAGAATTCCTGATAGCTAATCTGCCACTCAAGAAACAGCAACTGATCTGGATAAAAACTGAGAAAACAAAAGGACTCTCTCCCATTTTCAGTCAGAACATGAAAGATACTCACCAAAAATGCAAAAGTCCAGAAGTTTATATCTGTGTAAGCAATGAGGTACAGAATGGATCCTGCTAATTATTTTAATCCTCTATTGCAATGAGGCTAAGATAAATCTATCCACTCTGTGGGCTGCAGGACCAAACCAGTAGTGGCAGGCCAAGGCTACCATGCATATCAAATATTGATTGATAGAGTCCATAAACATCAATTTTATTTCATCACAAAAATGAATAACTGAATACATAAAGAGACCTCGACTGGACATCAAGATTCTACTTCATTAAAAATATCTGCAAGGACTTGACTTTGAGAGTACAGGTAGACAACCCTCCCTTAGTATCTGTGGTTAGTAAATATAGCATCTTTTGTATTTATATTGCTCTTCTGAGGTACATGATTATGTCTCCAACAGAAAATCAGTATTCCATTCACTACAAATGTATTACTGCTTGTTTAGGACCCTCCCTCCACAGCCACCTTACTGGTAATACGATGTATTTCAAAGTATTTTGCTGAGTTCAGTGCATTTTGATAGTTCCTTTAAGTGTTTTGCACTTCCTTTTCAACTCTCTCTTTGCAGTTCATCAAACTTTGTTTATTATATTTCAAATACTGAGGCAGATAAATAGCGTCTGCCAACATATACTTTCAATTGAGGATTGAAAGTGCCTGCTTAAAATTCCCTTTGAATAAATTGTTTGTAAAAAAGAAAGCTTTTTGGCAAGCCATTAATTATCACACAATTATTTGTGCCAGACAGTAAGAAGTGGATGGAGCACACACATTTTGTAATTAAATAGCAAAAAAGATAATGACCATCTTTCCCAGGGAAGAATTTGTTGCACAATCCTAAATAAATAACCTACATGTCCTATAAGAAGGATTTTAGGCACATTTTTCTGGACATACACACTGCTGTAAGTTTGGCTGTTTTCTTTAAAACAAAGGGCCTGTACCCTGAGAGGCAGGATAAGCCATACTCCTCAACAGTTTGCACCTGTCTGAATGAGCAGTTCCCAGGAGAAATGGTGTGGGATCTGCTGCTCCATTTGGATCCCTACAAATCTGATGGGATTCATCCAAGAATCCTCAAAGAGCTGGCTGGTATCATTGCAAAACTTCTCTCAATGAATTTTTGAGTGGTCTTGGAAACCCACAGAGGTCCCAGCAGACTGGAAGCTGGTGAACATTGTCCCAATTTTCAAGAAGGGGCACTTGGGAAGGTCTGTCAGTCTCACTTCAGTGTCTGGTAAAATAATGGAGGAGATTATTCTGGAAGGTATTGAAAAACACCTGGAAGACAACACAGCCAGCACAGATCCATGAGGGGAAATTCCTGCTTATCAAATCTGGTTTCCATTTGTGACAAGGTAACCCACCCAGCTGATCAAGGAAAGACAGTTAATGTGTTCTTTTTGGCTTTCAGCAAAGTTTTGATCCTGTCTCTCCCAGGATCCTTCTGGATAAAATGTCCATCCTAAAGCTGAATAAACACATCACGGGATGGGTGAGCAACTGGCTCATGGGTCAGGCACAAAGGGTTACAATGAGTGGGGTGAGATCAGACTGGGGACCTGTCACCAGTGGGGTTCCACAGGGCTCCATCCTCAGCCCTGTGCTCTTCAACATCTTCATAAACAATCTCTACAAATAAATCCTAAAAATATTAGGAGAACTATTGAAACTCTGTCCAAAAACATCTTGAAGATGCTGTTCAATAAGTCATCTTCACTTCAACATTTGACAATTAAAATTCTGTTCGATTCATACATTTGTCATAGAAAATATCAGAAACTGGACTTTGTACTTATTCATACAGGACTCAGTTAGGGATAAATATAGATGAGTTTCTCCTACACTAGGGACATCAAAAACTCACCATAGACACCCATCTTTACTTTTTGCCCCGATCATGGTTTTTTTGCTATATTTGGTTTGGCTGAAATGGAGTTAACTTTCTTCAGAGCAACCTGTATGTGGTGCTATGTTTTGGATTTGTGACTAAAACAGTGTTAACATCACATCTGTATTTGAACTAATGCTTCCACAGAGTCAAGCCTTCTTGTTGTTGTTGTTGTTGTTGTTGTTTTGTTTTCCCTGAGGAAAAGAAGACTGGTAA
>VZTR01029882.1:89138-110704 GCA_013400775.1 Chaetops frenatus
GGCTTTCAAGGTGTCTGGTGCTCAGAGATTTTTAGGCATCACTTTGCTGGCAGCAGGTGGTTCATGACTCCTTTTCCTCGGTTTTTGTTTCTTTGTTTCCCCTGCCTTTTTCCCTCACCTATCAAACTGTCTCCATGTTGAAACATGAGATTTCTTATCACAGGGAGAAGGAGAGGGTGTGTGGCTGGCTGGGGGCAGCCCACAACACCTGCAAAGTTATTCCATGTATTTTCTCTTTTCCTTTCCATGTATTTTCTTCTGTATCCTTTTTTGCCTGCCCAGCAACCTGTTACGCAGTCTTGATCAAGGTCCTCTCTTAGGGACAGAACTGAAGGACACCATATGGAGAGCAATTCCCTCCTCTCTTAAGCTGTCTCACACTACACAATCCAAAGAAGTGGAATGTGCTACACAGAACACCGAGCTTTTAATGAAGCTGAACATTTTGCAGCTGGCAGTTTGTGATGTAAACTGATCCTAGGGTCACCTTTTTAGTTAAGAGCTTTAAAACCAATGGAATTGTTTCCCTGAGAAAGGCAGTCACACGCTGCTCAATTCACACAATTCCTCTTACATAAACTGATATTTCTAGTGCAGAAACCAATACCTGAATCCTTCTTCCAGTGTCTGCCTGAAACACAATCCAAACAGTAATTGCACTGTAACTTTAATCTAGTTAATCTGGGCGTTTGAAACAACCTAACCATAGGAGAGCAGATTTAAGCTTTTATATTAACTCACCTGGAACCCCAGGGCAGGTGTTCAGCCAGGCAAACCTGTATCTGTGCTCAGCATAGCCAGACAAACCCACCACAAAACCGCTGGGCTAATGGAAATTCCACTTTTAAAATCTCAGTGCAGCCATGACCTATATTAGGTGTGATGACACTGTATATGGACTTTTATCATGCATAAAAATAATACCATTACAAAAAAATAATACCAATACAAAATTATACCATTTATTCAATGTATTTGCTCTGTTTGCAAGAATCCTTTTTTCCAGATGACAAGGCAAGAGAGACTATTTGCCCTCTCCACTTGCCTGTGAAGTTTCATTAAATTCCTGTAGGAATTATTCAGATATTTGGAGAAAGCATAGCATCATTGGAGACATTTCAGGAAAGACAGTCTGTAACCACTTATTGGCACAACATCTTCTAAAAGGTCATTGATTATTACCAACCATGTCTATTAAAATCCAATTTTATGTGACATTTTAAGAAGTGCGTTGGGCAATAAATTGCTGGATTGAAAGTGTTTTTCCAAGGAAGAGAAGATACCCACAAGGGCAGATATACATTGCAGAGCAGTAATATTGCAATAAACTAAAGTACACTATCAATCTGTGAATTAAAGCAGGGGAGGGCTGATCCATTTTATTTGCTGAAATGGAGAGTATTGTCACAAAAAATGCACAATGTTATGAGGCTTGAAAACTATTACTGTGATGAACACTAAAGGACAAGGCAGTTCTTGAGATTCCCATGACAAGGTTGATATCTCACTTATTTCAGATGGGCCTGAAAAATATTTTTCTATTGCCCTTTTTTCTTCCAATGGGCTCTGGAATTAATGGCCATTGCCATAAACTTAGGCCCAAAAAAGAAAGATTAAATTTCTCAGGATTGTTCCCCCACCACCCCATCCTGCAGCAGAGCAGAGAAGTCTACTGTTCACACATAGTAGAATAGGGGGAAATTTATAGGATGGATTATCCAAACAGTCTTCCTGCAATTTTCGGAGATCCAGTACCTCTCCAGTATGCTTTTGTTTTCCTCCAGCTACTCAAGGGAAATAATAATAACTCAGAGAATCTCCTATTTACAAATCTGCTGCTTTTCAGGAGCAACAGAGCTCATGAAACCAGGTGTTGCATGATGTTGAACTCTCTGATGTGTAACAACTATATCTGAATTCTGGGAAAAGTCTTCCTGTGAGTGAGGCATTGGTAACATCTTTCTCCCTCCTGGCTTCTCTGGTACTTAGTAGGGACTGAATTCACCCCACAGCCTCTCTTTCCCTCAAGGTGAGTTAATGGTGTCTGTCTCTTCTCAGCACCTACTCTCAGAAAATGCAAAAGATGCTGTCTCTAAGACCACAGTATCTGCATTAACAAAAAACTTAGATTTTTCAAAGGAATGGCTGGATAGGAAAGCAGTCTGATACCATAACCTACATCCTTCTAGGAAATCTAGGTTTCCTACTACCTTCAGGAAAGAAACATTTTTGTTATATTATTGTTTATATGTGATTTGAGCAAGTTTTATCTCTTTGAGATTTAACTGTTAGAATGCTACTAGGACTAAATAATAGCTATTCCACATTTTACTAGTATAGAAACTGTAGGGATGAGGGAGTGAAAAAGCAAACAATTCCAGCAAATCACACCTCACTAATGGCAACATAAATCTGCAGCTACCCAGTGGACCTCAATGAATCTACTTTACATTTATGCTGCTGTAGCCAAGCATGAAATTCATCCCAGTGATTTATTCCATAGATAGGAGAGATCTAGGTTGGTCTCAGTTCTGCACTTAGAAAATGATCCTTGGTTGAGAAAATCCTGGTAATTAGAGATAGAATTCATGTTTGAGGAGCATTTCCAGAGCAAAAACTTTTAGATGTGTCTATGAAGGGCCAGATGTATGCAGCCACCTACAACTCAAAGTGTACATGTTTCAAATATGAAATAGCTTTTAGGACTAAGATTTAGGGAATAGATCTGTAAGGGGATTGCTCCTCACATTTTAACAAAGGCTTCAACTTCATGTTGCATAATTCCTGTGTCTGTAATCAACTTCATATACCAAAACAAAAGTTATACCTAAGAAACAGAGTCAAAGAAGAAAATGGAATAAATCCAAACCAAAAATCTGTTGGCCACCTTACTCTCTAATTTAGAGCTACAAATACTCAAAACCATAGGCATTAGGGACTTAGAGAGGATACAGACAGACTCTTCTCAGGGGTATCCAGTGACACAAGAAGAACCAAAAAGCAGCACAAATTGCAATACAGAATATTCCACTCAAACGTAAAGGGAATCATCTTAACCATGAATGTTTAAGATTCCTATTAAGTCATTGCAACATACACAGCTACTCGATGTAAAGCAGTATTTTAACTTCAACAGAAGTCAGAACTTAAAATTTTCTGTACCTCACAGTTCAAGAGCTTGGGGGTTGTTGTTAAAATAGATCCATCCTTAGAAATGAACTCTTGCTCTACAGCCCTCATTCTGCTTCTGAAGAAAGTCTAGAGGAACAAGCACTGTCTGCCATTGGTGGATCGTGGGATCAAGGTCATCTATAGTGAATCCTCTTCTTCCCCAAGAAATGTCTTTTAATTTATCGAATGTGGTTTATTATCTGAAATAAAACTGAATTAGTAAGAGCATTGGACATTGTCTACTCTGACAAAACTCGAAAGGAATTTCCTGCCTCTTCCAAAACTAGTCTGATCTGAAAGTTATTTAAAAATAATTTCAAAAAATGTATTTCCACGGATTACAATCACAGCATTTGAGAAGGATAACATGTCAGAATCCATGAAAGAACTAAAAAAATCAGGACAAGGTAAATTAGATATTTTGCCCCTCAACTGAGTACACACTCTACCCTTTTCAGTAGTTGCACAATAGATGCTCTGTAACAAAGTTCAGAAGGAATTTACATACCCATCTGGAGAAATATAAAATTCATTAACACCTTATATTATAGATGAAAATTGCAAATTTAAAACCTTTCTTCTTGTGACAAACTGAAGTCTTTTTTTGTCAGTAGTGTGAATTGATGTTTCCTATCTTTTCTTCAAGTGTTTGGTGGGAAATGTACAATTTGCACTTCAAAGACTCACTCCAGATTAGTCCTGTGCTTTGTGGCTGTAGGAAAGTCTTACAATTGTATCATTAGAGTCAAGACATTTCTGTATATTTAAGGTGACAGGCTTATATTTATTTAATTCCATAGGAAGCATTAGACTGCATATTGTTCTGAGAAACATTCCAGTGTATTTGGATTTCTGATTTATTTATTTAATCGTATAAATGATATGCTGGGTGCCCATTGCAGTACAAAGCCTTGTGCATGTGAAATAGTTTACCAAATAAACCTAAAACATGAAGCAAAATTAAAGCTGGCTCCATGGCCCAAAGCAATCCTCTCAAAATTATTCCTCCTGCCTTAGGCCATTATTTGATTGTACAATTAGCTTTTAAATCCACATGGCACCAGGCTGAACCCTGAGAACTTTACTCATTAAGTATTCCTGATGGGGAATGTCCATCACAAAGATTTTGTGTGAGAGGTCATCAGGGCACCCATCATATCCTTCAAGCACCAAAATGATTCCTGCTATGCATGTGTAGAGCAGCAGCTCTGCAATAGCGTGGAGGCTCTGAAATGTTCATGCTTCGGATTCATATCCTGCATGGAGAATATTTCTTCACAAAATGATTTGGGAAACGTGTGTTGCATGATGTGCTATCACAGCAGGTAGCTGAGATGGCCCCACTCCTGGTGTTGCTTCCCTCCAGAGCCAGCAGCCAGGTGATCCACACCCTGTGGCATTCTGCTCCTGGCACTGGAGCTCCAGTGGCTCCTGGCAGGACACACAATGCTCCTACCAGCTATGGGCACATGGAGCTGCTCATCCCCTGCTCACTGCTGTCCCCCCCTTCATGGGAATATATCAAAATCACAAAATACCAGAACTCACAGCACTGCTGCCCAGGAAGTGGGCTGAATATATCCTCTGGAAATTCTCCAACCCCTGGGGGCACTATTTGCAGCAATTCTGGGACATTACAATCCATGGCAGCTGGATCAAACCCAGTGGGTAAAACTGTGCCAGGCACCCCAGGGGCAGTGGCCGTGGTGCCTCCCCAGCCAGCCACCTCCTCAGCAAGGTCCAAGAGGCCAGGGAGGTGCCTGGGGTCAGCCACAGCCCAGCCATCCTCAGGCAATGCCCCTGGGAGAGCAATCCTGGATGGAATGGGCTCGGCTGCTGCTGGCATTCCCCAAGGCACTCAAGGCCTGGACACCAATATTTCCCCCAGATGAGACCAGCTGATGTGTAGGGTTTTATTAGGCTTTTACAGCTGTGATTCTGTGCTGTCTGTGATAAGCTAACACCATCACTCTCCCCAAAAGGAGCACCAAAGTAGCAGAGACAGGGAGGAACTGCAGAGTCCTTCCACCAGCCCAGCAGGGCAGGTTTCTGTCCAGCCACTCTTCCAGGATGGGAATGACCACATTCCTGATCTTTACCAGTTCTGATTAACTTCCTCCTTGTAAAAACTGCTGCTACACCAGCAGCAGGCAGAACTAGCCCCAAGCTACTATTTCCATTAGCTCCTAACTACAATGTAAAAAGAATTTAAATCCACGCTCTAGTGATGGTCAAGCGTTTTTGGGGTTAAGTTTTTTTCAAGCAATTCATCTATGCAAACAGTATGTCCATTCACAATGAAGGGCTGTTCACAAAAACAGAGGAGTCTTGTAAGCTAAAGGTGCTAATTTCCCATCAACTCTAGCACAGCTCAGTCTAACCTGGAAACACAGCACTTGTAATATCATCTATATCTATATCTATAGATATAAAGAAAAAAAGCAGACTGGTCTAAAATCTCTATTACTAAAAAACTGTCTGCTAAAACTGATTGTTAAACTAAAATAAATGCTGTGGAGAATTCCTCAATAGCAAAAAAGCTTTTTTTCACAAGGCATTCCACTCTCTATACTTTTGCATTCCCCATCACTAAATAGCAAGTTCTTCACAAGCCTTAGTGGATTTATAACATTTCTGGAAGGTAGAGGAATACCATTATTTTTCTTTTCACAGATGGAGAGCTGAGACGGAGGCATAATTTTTTGGCTGCCAACAGGTGGGCAAGGAAGGAACAGATTCTACAGAGATTTCTTCTGCAGGATTTGCCACAGAACTGTTCTGGGGAGCAGCCAAAATAAATGGCAAAAAATTTAAGTTAATTACAATTTCTGTGGCCAAACTGTCCTATGCCATCGGTGTCAATGAAAACTTGGCACCAGCAGTAGGGAGAATGATAATATGTCCACAAAATACTGCTGCTTTTTTTCTGGACTTTCTTAAATGAACCTAAATTATTTCCTTCTTTCAGACACATATTCATTCCAGAATACATGAGAATTTTTCCTCTACAGAAGAATAAAATACAAAAAGATTATGTAAACGAAACATTGCTGACTTTTCCACTGCCTTTTCCTGCAGCGCTTTCTATGGAACTGTGCTCTCCACAGACTTCTACATTCACATTTATAGAGTGGCTGCATAGATAATATTTCTCCTAACCTCCCAGATTCTAAACTCTCCTTTGGTTCTTCTGTATTCTGTCATTCTCCCTGTCTGTATGATAAAACATTTTATTTTTCAGATGTCTGTCTTTCTACTAGATAGAGAAAATTCATATACATTTAATGAATTAACCACATTACTTCTGATAAGAACTTATTTAGTTAAACTGTTCATGTTCATAAAACTGCATTGCTTATGAAGCCTTGGTGCAAGTGAATGCAATCAGAGCTAGTCATTGCTGCATTGATAATTTTAGCACTTCAGAAAAACCTGGTTATAATGATCAGTCTCTTGGAGTTTGTTTTACAATTTCTGATCCTTTTGTTTTAACACTCTGTATGGCGCTAATAAGATAAAAGGAATTCCTACTTTAAATAGAAAACCAAGTTTTCTGCTTTCTTCCTCTTTCTGAAACTGTAACTCTTCCAGTGTATGACAGATAATTGAATAATGAAAATGATGTACCCATTTTTAACTGAAAAAAATGCAGACCCTCTTGCAGAGCAATCCAATCTAGGAAGTCTGAAGGATAAGAGGAGCTGTTATGCAGCATTCAGATAAGGTCCTTCCCAATGCTTTGCAATCAGACAAAATTCCCACTTGTTTTAATAGAAGTTTGAAGGAGGCTAAAGTACTTTGATACTAAAAGCTTTTAAACATGAAAAGCATGGACATGAGAATGGAGGTTACTTATTCAACAAGAAAAGCACCTCATAAGGAACCCAACTGAACAGGATAAATCTCAGGGAGAAGTAGATTTACTGTGACCTCTATGAGCTGTAATGCCCTGAGTCTGAAAAATGTCATGAGGCCATAACTTAGATTACTTCAGGAGATAACTCAACTGATCACTGGTACCTGCACAATGAACAATACTGGACAGAAAAATTCCAATATCACATTGTGAGAGTTTACTTGCTGAAAAAGTGCTTATAGTAAACAAGTATTTATCTACTTATATTGGCTTCATTAAGAACTGCTATAGATTTGGGGTTTTTAAACTGGAATTTGCTGATGGTAATTTTTTAAATTTGATACAGAAAATGCTAAAATGTCATAGTAGGCTGAAAAATAAATCATATTTTGTTTCCCTTCTGGGTTTATGTTCTTTTCCTATCATTACATGACATCTGAGCAGCAATAACTCCTACTGACATGTCATAATAATTGAAATGTTCTGTTAGTCATACTCTCTTTCCAAAACCAACACAAATAGTGGAATATTATCTTCAGATCTGAAGACAAGAAGATTTATTATATTATTCAGAAATATGCCTCCTGTGTCTGCTGTAATGAAAACACTGCAACAGGCACATACTCAGCCCCTCTGTATTGATTCACTAAACTATTTGCCATCTTGTTTTAATGATTTCAAAGAAAACCTAAAATACAGACTCAACAAGTGCTTTAAAGCATGTTTCTTTCTTGCAGTAAAAGCAGACCATTCTCAGATTCACATTTTATTTTATATTCCCTGAGATATCTCATACAGTTGGCTGGAAGTCAGTGCAGTGAGATGTATTTCTGTAACTTACTGGGTTACAAATGTTTGAGAGATATCTTTTAGCTTATTTTACCACACAGGTTTTTCCATTGCTGAGTTCACCCATTTGACAGTGTGCTGGCAGAAATTAGAAAGCAATAGATCATGAGGTTAGTGGGGTGGGGAAAAAAAGAATTGGAGAAGGGATGTTTCAGAACAGCTTCTCAATTTCAGACAAGCAGCCAGACCAGAAAGCCTAAGTGCTGAAGAGACTGATGTGCAGAAAGCCTGACTCAACAGGTAAGGTGGAAAACTACTCCAACCACAGCAAGAATTTCCCAAATCCCAGGAGGTTTGCAGAGCATTCAGCAGCTGTGGTAGCATGAATCAGAATTAGCTGGCTTTGGGACAAGTAACTGGAGCCACAGCAGCCAGGAGATCAATTGAGCTAGAATGACTGTGTATGAGAGGATTCTACAAACTATGTCTGGGAATTGGGCTCTGCCAAATCTCTTTTCTGCTTTTGCTGCTATAATTTTCAAGCTTGTCTGTTCCCTGATTCAATTCAGCCATGTAGGAAAACCACAGTTTGAGCATCACTTAGACAGGAGTTTCAGCTTGTTTCATTTTTAATTACTCAAAAAAATTAGATGAGACAAGATCCAAATGAAGCAGACTGATGCAGGCTCAAGACCATTTCTTGAGAAAAAAATTTTGTAGCCCTACATGCTTCTGCAAAAGCACGCATCCATAAATCTTCAAAACACTCAGGATGGAATACTTCACAACAGAAGCATACAAAGTAGGTAATTACTGGCTTGCTCACTCTCCTTGCCATTCTGCAATTTTCATTTCACTTTGCCAAAATGCCTGGCAGGAAAATATGGAAAAAGAATGACAAAGAAAACAAACTTGAAGTGCCACCCTCAACAAGTTAGTAACACATTAAGGATAGTTTTAATGATATTTTCTGGAATGGCTGCAGTGTCAAAGCATATTGAAAGAAACTTATGAAGAGCTGTGGAATATGCACATAATAGACACTCAAATCCCTAAACTTTGGAATGTGCAAGCATATAATTAGGAAAGTGCTACATAATAAACACCAAGTTAGCCAGAATAATCACAAGGGAAATAACAAAATGAATACTAAAGCAGGGAATCCAAAGATATCTGCATACTGAAAAATACCATGAATTCAAAACAGTTTGTGTATGACTGCATACCTGAAAATCTGTTTATTACCAAACTGGGCAGAGGGGGAAAGAATGTCGTAAAAACAACATCCTTGTTACAAGTTTATCCAATGGGAATGAAATTAATATATAGGCACTACGTGATAAATTGTTTCCCAAAAGACATTAAAAATAGAGCGAAAATAGGGAAAAAAAAGAAAATAGAGAAGGATCACCTATAATCAATTGTTTAAAATAAGAAGTTTAGATCTGCTCACAGCCAAGATTGAACCTAAATACCTTAACATTAAGCTGATGCATTAACAAGAAAAGGTTTATTTTGCCTATGGAGATTGACTGAAAGTCCTCTTCCTGTGACTCACCTGATCACAGGCACCCAGACCATGGACAGCAACAGCCTGCATCAATAATAGTTACAACACCCTTTCTCTAACCAGTATCAATCCACCTCCTTCACATTCCTCTCTACTAATGTTTTAAGTTCTTAATTGCTGTACTTAAAACAGTTACAGCTGTAGAAGTGTCTTATTTTCACAAACATGGAGTGCTTTCATTCCGTTTGCCTGCTAAATAAAGGCCTCATTCTCACAAAGACTTAAAACTGATTTCACAAGGCATTTGTACATCAGTAGTAAAATCCACATCAGCTGGGATCTGTCCTGAAGAAGTACCCAGGTAGTTATATTTAGTGCTGCACTTGCCACAGGAAACAAAACTTTACCATTTATGAAGAACATGTGAGTTTACCTGATGGCTTTTCACACGGGAGGTGTTTATAGAACAGAAATCCTTCCATTTCATCCAGCATCACTGTTGCAGCCTGACACACAACCTCTGGGTGCCTGTGAGTGCAGGGAGCCAATGAACTGGCAAATTCCCCTCTTTACAAATCAGCAATACCACCAAGAAGGAAGAAGATAAGGTAAAAGAGAAGGACAAGATGCAAAGGCTATAGTTTAATTAGGCTGCAGCTTCATTAAATCTGGGATCATTTCTCAGCAGTAAATTGTTTCACCCATGATTGCCCCAGCCCATTTGGGAGGGTGCTTGTCACCCTCCTGACATGGTGGCAATCTTTCAGTCCCTCCTTGGCTAAAAATCAAAGGAGAGCTGTTATTTGTTACTCTGTGACCTCACAGAAAATAGGTATTTTAGTGCCCTTCACCCTCTTCCTGACAGCCCATTTCCACCTGGCTTATCAGATAACCAAACCCTTGTGATCCTTCCTCTGCTGTGGATACAGTTGGAGGAAAATCAAAGCAGAACAAACCAAAGAAACTTGACCAGCCCAGTCTCCTAATAAGAGAAAACTCCCCCCTTGTTCATTTTCAATCTCCTGAAGATTGCAGCAGTCCTCAGTGTGAGTTTTCAAACACACAAACAGCAAGGTGGGTGGTGGCCACTTTTGCCAAGTCTCAGGTGAAAGGGTAAGAGGAAATTGCCTCAAGCTGCACCAGGGGAGGTTCAGAATAGATATATATATAAAAATCACTAAAAGAATGACGTGGCATTGGAATAACTGCCCAGACAGATGGTGGAGTCACTGTCTCTAGAAGAGTTCAAGAGGTGTCTGGATATGGCACTTGGGGATACCTTTTAGGGTTTTATTGTAGTGCTGGGTTGATAGTTGGACTAGATGATCTTTAAGGTCTCTGGATCCTCCTAAATATTTACCTGTCTGTTATTAAGCTAGATGATAAATTAAATGTTAGAGTCCTATATTTTTGACAATACATTATTTCTATAAAATGAAAAGTCAGAACAGAAAATAAAACACTATACTCAACAATATTGATCAGTATAAATTATGCATGACTCATTTTGAATTACTTCTATAACCCAATATTCTCATCTTGCTAGTGGAAATAAATTAATTATAACATGAGAAGCCATTGTACAAAGGTTAAAAACAGGCATGCATGCATTCATCTACAGAAAACGAAAAAGTTTAGGTTAATGAAATGTCTGAGGAAGAGAGTCTTATTAATTAGCAGGTTCACAGCATTCTTCACAGCTATATTTTAGAGATGCCAAACTGTAATATATTAATGCTGTAGGCAAAATCTGCATCTCCATCTTGAAAATCATTTCAAGCTTATTTTATTCAATCTTGGATCTTTCTTCTAGTGATTTGTATGCCTGAAAGCACTATCTCTTCTTCAAAGTCTTGCATGAGATAGAAGCCAAGTGCAATGTTTATGTCCCTGCAGATAATGGGATAAAACTACTGAAAGAGCTCTAGTTATATTTATTTTTTGGAATGGATTGCATTTTCAAAGTTTCATTAACATTGTACCTCATGTAGGTAAGTGTTTATAGATTTTGTCCCCTTTCATTGGCTTTAGATTTGATGTTGATATTATCACTCTTTTTTGGTTTGGTTTTTTTGGTTTTTTTTTTGAGTGGGGGTAGGTTGGGGCTGATCCAAGCTCATTGCAATCAGGAGGAATTTTTCCACTGATTCTGATGAATACTTCAAGACCTAGTAAACAAAAAAGAAGTACACTACCATGCAATTTAACAAATGTGGACCTTCTGCATACCATGCAAAGAAGGCATGGAGTGAGGAGTATTGGCATTAGCTATGATCCTGTTCCAGTCCTTTAATTGCAACCCAAAAGTGATTCAGGGGCAGATATTTCAGTGATTCATTTTTTTCTCTTTTCAGTCTTTGTGCTTTGAACAGTGTCAATGATGTTATTGTTTATTTGGATTGTTTTTGTGTGATAAGTGTTTCTATTTTTTAAACACCAAGGTTACTCTGCCACTGAGCATCCCCTTTTAGAACAAAGCAGTAAAGTAGTGTTTGTGGTCCCGTGGGTTGGGGGTTTTTTGGGAGGAAAGGTTGCTGCTGGAGGGAGGTGCAGGAATGGGTGAGTTGCCAGGCTCATAGGCAGTTCCAGCAATTGGGACTTCTTGTTCTGTGCTTGAGTGGGCAGGGGAAGGAGGAGCTCACTGCTGAGCCAAGTTTGGGTGGCATGGCTCCCAGAAAGAAGTGTACCAGAGTGGAGAGCTGCACTTTTTCAGCTGACAGACAGCTCAGGATCCAGCTCTGACTTTAAAACCCACTCATCTGAACTAGAATGAACCCAATCTCAGCCTGGGATGGAACTATGTCTATCAACAAAGCCCCCCTCAGCTTTAAGCGGTTCAAAGTTCTTTTCCCAGGTAAAACTGCATCCAGAAATATCCCTCTTTTACCCTGGACATGTTCCAGACCTTGTTTTTGTCATTATTTTGACTGTCTCTTTCTGAAAGGCTTCCTTGCTTTTCCTTTATTTCTCTCACTTTACACAGCTGATCAGGTTGATGATTTGTTATTTTTCAGCTCTGTTCTTTAAGACCTGCCACCCCTGTCCTTCTGATAGTTACAATGTCCTCAAAGCTGCAAGCTTCCTATCTGTCCCAATAAAGGTGACACCGTTTAGCTGAAGCAATTGAAACACGAGGTCTTAGACACCAACCAGAGTACACTGAGGTAGATGGAGCAGTAATAACATTTGCAGGAAAGGCATTTGCAGGAAAGGATTTACCTGCATATAAATCAGCATAAGTCCTTCCCTTAATAGAGCTAAACACTTCACCATTACATATTATATTATATATTTACTGTATTTATTTTTAAAATGGTTCTAGTTTAAGATTCTTTTTTAAGTAATCTTTCCACTGTAAGGACACATGATTTCAAAGTGGGTGATTTTGCTGACCAGAACAGTCTTTCTCCTCTCTTTGTCCAGAAAGAAAAAAATGGAAAAATGAGAAAGTATTAAAAAAAAAAAATTAAATCCAGCTATTGATAATAAAATGGGAGTTCTAATGACAAGTTAACAATAACTTCTATGAAGGGAGAAAATTTTTTTGTATTGTACTGGGTTTGTGTGGCCAGGCATGACCTTGCAGGAAGCCCAAACTGGAGCAGGCTCCTGGCAGGAGCAGTGGCCCCATGGAGAGAGGAGCCCACGCTGGAGCAGGACTGGTGGCCCTGTAGGGGACCCACTCTGGAGCTGTTTGTGAAGAACTGCAGCCTGAGGGAGGACTGCAGCTGGAGGAGTTGATGTAGGACTGCCTCCCATGGGAGAGACCCCACCTGGCCCCAGGGGAAGGGTGTGAGGAGTCCTTCCCATGGGGAGGGGGAGTGGCAGAGAGAACCTGTGGGGAACTGACAGAGCCCCTGTTCCCCTTCCCTCTGTGCCACTGCAGGGAAGGAGGTAGAGAATCCACGAGTGAAGTTAAGTCTGGGAAGAAAGGAGAGATGGGAGGGAAGGATTTTAAGATTTTTTTTTTNGTATTGTACTGGGTTTGTGTGGCCAGGCATGACCTTGCAGGAAGCCCAAACTGGAGCAGGCTCCTGGCAGGAGCAGTGGCCCCATGGAGAGAGGAGCCCACGCTGGAGCAGGACTGGTGGCCCTGTAGGGGACCCACTCTGGAGCTGTTTGTGAAGAACTGCAGCCTGAGGGAGGACTGCAGCTGGAGGAGTTGATGTAGGACTGCCTCCCATGGGAGAGACCCCACCTGGCCCCAGGGGAAGGGTGTGAGGAGTCCTTCCCATGGGGAGGGGGAGTGGCAGAGAGAACCTGTGGGGAACTGACAGAGCCCCTGTTCCCCTTCCCTCTGTGCCACTGCAGGGAAGGAGGTAGAGAATCCACGAGTGAAGTTAAGTCTGGGAAGAAAGGAGAGATGGGAGGGAAGGCTTTTAAGATTTTTTTTTTCCCTCTCTCACTACCCTACTCTGATTTGAGTGGTAATAAATCCATCTGATTTCCCCAGGCTGAGTCTGTTTGACCTGTGGCAGTGACTGCTGAGTGATTTCCCCCTGCCCTTATCTCGACCCAGAAGCCTTTTGTTGTATTTTCTCTCCTGTGTCCAGCTGAGGAGGGCAGTGACCGAGCAGCTTTGGGGGGCACCTGGTACCCAGCTGGGATCTGCCCACCACACATGCACCTGCAGAGAGTCTGATACTTCCAACCAGGCTCAGAAGGAAATATCTTAACTAACAGAGAGAGTCATACTGTTCCTGGAAATTTTCCAATTTGTACCTGTCTCTTCAATAACGTGGACCTACCAGGAACCCATGTGTTTTGCTAGTCAAAACATTGGGAAAGATCCAAAATTCAGCTATCTTGAAGTACAGTAATATGCAGTATGTTTGTTGTTAACTGGAACAATGACATAATATGCATATTATACACAAACTAAATATTTTATGATGTTTTAAAGTACTAGAATAATCTTTAATCTCTGAGCAAAAAGCACTTAGTCACTCGAGACTGCAATTAGGTAGGCTTCTGTTAAAGTGCTTAATTTTTATATTAACCAATCACTTAAATCACTGGAGTTTAACTTCTTTGCTGAATCAAGATCTAAAAACTTCATTAACTTAGGCTGATCCTCGCTCAGCCCAGTGTCTAGACCCAAATTCCCAGTCTAAATATTCAGCCTGGCCTGGCCTCCCATTCAGAATTCCTGCTCCATAGTCCAGCCCTACCAGGAGCCAATTTACTCACAGAGAC
The DNA here is from genome assembly GCA_013400775.1 of Chaetops frenatus. Classification (NCBI taxonomy): domain Eukaryota; kingdom Metazoa; phylum Chordata; class Aves; order Passeriformes; family Picathartidae; genus Chaetops; species Chaetops frenatus. Next base: position 103,661 of record VZTR01029882.1, read on the forward strand.
ACAGCCACAAGGTTACTCCTTCCACTTGGGAACAAAACTTAAAAAAAGAAAAAAAAGGAAAAAAAACCAACCCAACCCAAACCAAACCAAACAACAAAAAACAAACAACAACAACAACAACAACAATAACACCCCAAACAACAACAACTAAAAAACAACACACACACACACCCCACCCCCACCCCCCCAACCAACCAAACAATAAAACCCCAAAAGAATATCTTCATAATATCTTCATCAGCTCACAAATGATGTTCATTCAAATTCTGGCACTTTTACCACTGCAGTGACAAATTCACTGGAATTGTTGCAGACTAGTCGTAGCTGGAGCCTACAGACAGCAATGAATTCTGTAGGAAACCAGTGTAGTCTGCCAATTGTTTATGACATAAATTTCACTATTTGAAACAGTCTTCATGAACTACATATTGTATTTGAATAAATACTGAGACAGATTGGTATGATTAAGAATGCATTAATAAAGAATCATTTATTTAATTTTCTAGTTCTTTGTTCATTCTTAATCTAAAGATTGGCTTACTTCTCTGCAATATTTAAGCAAGCATCTTTTGTCCTTAATACCCAAAGTATTCAAAGTTCATTTCTCTTTAACTAAAAATAAAACTAAAAAGGATGATTTCATTTCCCTTTGTTGACTCATTTTACAATCATTTCTAACTCTATTGTCTGAACATAAGAGGAAAAAATATTTCTACAAAGCCAGGCCTATGTCCTTTGAAGATAGCACAAAAGAGAAGCATTCTTGTTGTGATCAAGTTTTGTGCATGTTCCAGTTTCCTTAACAAGGTTAACCCCACAGTGGCATGCATAACTCTAGTGAAAGGAATAATTTCAGATGTTTTCTCTATGTTGTTGGTTTATAGTTTATGTGAAAAGGCTGCCCTCTTCTGACAACTTTTCAATTTCTTTGAAAATCTGGACATATTTTTCTAATCTCCATTTATGGTTTCTCCTTTGTTTCTCTGTGCATTGTATCAGTAGGGTCATGATCCCTATTCCTTATGCTCATATTCAGAATGATATAACATAGAAATGAGGTTAAATACACCATAAAATTAATGTAAAAAAACTGCATGTATTTGATAAAAATGATGAAAATCACCACCTCTTCATACTGAAACAGTCAAGCAGGAAGCAAGTGGGTGTCTGGTATTTTGAGCTGTGGTAGAAATATTACCTGCCACAGTGTCACACTCCCACTTTTTAAACAGGTGTCATCTTCCCATTTTTCAGACACACTCAACTTCTGGATCTCTTTATCCACAGCACCTTGGCAGTATCTGTGTAAGCCTTTTAGTCTGAATCTTGACTTACCACATCCAACTTTGAATTGCAGACTGGTCTCAGAACAGGCAGAGTGGGTTGCTTTCAAACGAAATTAAATAGAAAGATGCTTTCCAGGAGCACAGCTAATGCCCTCTGACCAGTGCTGGGGAGCCAGCCCTTACATTCCTACAATACACACAAGGATGCAAGGGCTGAAAGTAAAACTGGATTTTGATGCCCCAGTGCAGAGCCTCCTTGGCAGCTGCAGCAAATCCAGAGCTCTGTGGCACCAACCACACAGGCTGCTTCTTACCTTGTAAATAAGGACAGACAGTTCACTTGAAATTGACAACTGAACACAGAATTTTAGGAGTTACACACTGACCATTTAGTATTAAAATTATATTAACAGCCCCTGAAGCAAGGCCTGTCACCCAGGAGTCCCTCTCCCACTGAATACTCCAGTTGCAGGGCTATCCTGTGCTTTCTCTGTAGCAATAAGTCTCGGTGCAATTCTGGGTAAGCTCAGAAGAAACCTTGGAAACTTCAAAGTGGAAAAACGAGTTGAGGCACCAGCTGAGTGCTGTCAGTGGCAGCTGTCAAATGCAGAAGGTGACTGTGTACTTGTCCTGTTTTAGCATCTCTTTAGGACCCCATGTATGAATCCTTCCTTCCTGACTCGTACCAGGGGTGCTGTATGGACCCATCAGTTTCCATCCAGACATTAATGCCTCATGTGATTATTAACTACCCTGAAATCCTCCTTCAGAAGTAACCCATAACTCTATTTACAAAACTTGCATAAGAAGAGTAGATGTTTTTACAGTGCTTTCTTCTCCTTTAAAAGATACTCAACCTCGTTTCAGCATCTCTTTATTAAATTGCTTTCCACTTAGCTGCATATAAACCTAGCCCTTAATTCCACCATTGTATATCTGCCCTTCACCTTATACAAATAAGTAATTCCAGTGTGTAATCAATCCTTATCTGAGGCAGAGATCATAAACTACAGCCTTAACTTTATACAGCATTACTGAAATCAATAAACCCATCCCAAATTAAACTAGCAAATGGTCTTGTCCTACATATCTTTGATCTAGACCATTTCAGCCTATCCTGAATTAAGATGGTGATACAGCAAACATCTCCTGTCTTATATCCACTGTCTTTCATCCAAGTAAGTTTCTGCTTGCTCCATTGACTTCTAGCACTTAAAGACTTTTTTGACATATCCTCCCTGTCATGCCATTCCAAACAGTATAGTTAAAAGAAAAGATAAATTTATCAAACACTAAACAGGTCTTACACACACACACACACAGGGAAAAAAAGTTTGTATGAGTTTTTTACAACTGTCACTTAACAATTTAATCTCCCTGTGACTACACACTAAATATAAATACTGCATTAAATCTCCCAAGCTTGTTGCATCTGATGGAACTGACTTAGAGCTCATTACTGCAAGTACACACTAATGAGGTCCCTTTGGTATCACTACAATACAGTGGTTAATTACAGAGCCTACATTTACTCATGGGATATATCTTTCCTCCCATGTATAGAGATTCTCCGTCACTGTTCAACAAACTAGATACAAGAATATTTTAAAAATAAAATTAACACATTTATCATCACAAATTGGTATGTGTTTCCATTTTACAGGTGAGAAAATCAAAGCCCAATAGCATCACAAGGCAACTCAAAAGGGCTTATTGCCAAATACCGAACCAGGAGAAAACTGGAGCATTTAGGGCAGTTGTATAAGGCAAACATTTAATTTCAAACCAAACTGGTCTGAAATTACCTATTCATCATTTAAAATTTTCTCAGAGGAAGCTAATTTGATGTTTTCAGCCCTTTCTGAATTTCCCCAATGATACCTTTCTGTATTAAAATGAACAAGGTTGGTATTTTGCACTCTGAACACAAATGCACAAGTGGACTACAGCAAGCCCAGCCTCTATTCAGCTCTGATGCAGAAATTTGCTCCACTGAACCTCCACCACTTGCTTCAAAAAAGGGAACTCCCTGCAAGATTTTCATTTTCTGCCTGACTGTGGCATCCTCTGCTGAGGCTGAGGGAGCTGACACAATTAGCACAAAGTAGCATGTGGCAGCGAGCCACAGACAGCACTGCATTTCCAAACAATTACAGCTCATTTTGTTGGTGCTGGGAGACACAAGGCTACAGTCCAAGTGCTCAGCCACTTGAGGAGTGCAATTATGTGCTGGAAATGCACTGCCTGGAACAGCCCCTCCTATGAAATGGAAACTACCAGCTAAAATTGGAAATTAGGAAAAGAAAGTTTCTTTCTGTCTCATGCTGTTGATTGGAACCTTCAGAGTTATCAGCCCCGCTGCTTCTTTTCTTTTTACCCAAAGCTTACAAAAATCAAGGCAAGAAATCAATATTCCTGTCCCACATATCTTATAGGGATGTTTAAAATGTGTGAAATATCCTTTCTTTATAAAATATTATCATTCCCTTATCACAGCACTGAACAACACTTGGTCATGTCTGTATGCCTTCCTGTATCAACAGGGAAAAGAGAAAAATTTTAGGAAGGTATCTCAGTCTGATATATTTCTATGCCTGAATATCTATGTCACACTCACACACACTAAGATTCTAGTTCCAGACATTTGAAATCTAGCCTCATGTCTCTGTGCTTGTTTAAAGGGACATAAGTAACAGGTATTTGGAGGCAAAGTGAGGAAAGAAAGGAGACTCAGAGACCTGTTAAGGTCAGACTAGGGTAATGAGATAAAAACATGCAGAATGAAACAAGGAGAGCAACAGCAGTTTCAAAAAACAGAAAAGAGGAGAAATTTTAAAAATTCGCCCCTTCACACATGTGCATACAAGCAGACAAAAATGTCTTTTCTTGTGTAGCTCTTAGCAGCTCCCACAAAGGAAAGGAACAAAGAATTAAATAGTAAAATGCTAAAGCTGAGAACTTGACTATAGCTATGGTAATCCCTTACTGTAATGTAATTACTATTTCTACAGATTTATTTATTTTTTTTTTATTTAAGAGTCAGTCCATAAGCACATCTGTCCACAAATCTGTATACTTCGGGTTTGTCCAGGCAAGTAAAAGTATGTGCAATGGCTCAGAGCTTTGCATGGACTGGCCAGCATGCTGGAGCTGCTTCCAGCAGTGAAAGTGTGCCTCCCCTGTCTTAAGACACTATATTCTGTCTTCCTTACAACCCAGCTTTTGACTCACAATAAAACACACATTTCAGAGGTTTTGGATGTCCCACTCCACTGACATTCAGATGAAATTGGTTAATAGGTTTGACCAAGCACTGCTGTCAAGTATAGGGACAGAGGGGGCATAGGAAAGAAAGGGAATGGATAATGTGCATAGGAAACATTTGCATGAGCAACCAGCATTAAACACATAAAACAGCCTTACAGAAGAAAAATACACCCACCTGTCCTCCAATCAGTTCCATCAGGAAGACAGTGGGGAACAGGAAATTTTTTTTTTCTTAATTAGATGAGGGAATCTTTTTGTAGCATTTATTCCTGCTCACATCCCAATAGGTGGAAAAGCTCAACCCAAGCAGCAGCTCTAATTCCAAGAGGCCCAAACAGAAACAAAATGAAAATATATTTATTTTGCTCCTAAGTTATTCTCCTCAGAATAGACTTTAGAATTACCTGGTATCTGAAACAACACCACCCTTTCCATAGCTTTCATAAAAAATAAAAAAATCTGAATGTGTGCAATAGCATTCATCTACGATGAGCATAAAGACAGCAGATTTAAATTGGAAAATTTACAAATGTGCACACAAATATTATTGTTCCACTTCTCACACTGAGACATTATATAAAGAGAAAAACTGAATTCATTTATCCAATGAACACAGCACAGCAAAACTGTTATGTATTAGATCCATAGATCACATGTACAGTATATTATATTCACTTAGAAGACAGATCATTATGTTTCCATGTAAAAGCCATTACAAATAATAAATATTTAAATATATGTATGACAAATAATGTGCCAGGGTTATGCAGATAATTCATATTTAATTCAGTAGTTTCTTCATTGCTAACAAATAGTAATGAACAGACCACTGCATGTTCTCCACCATGATACATTTACTTTACTCAAATAATTTTCCAAACACATACATGTCTGAACTTTTCAATTAATTTCAGCCTAAGGCACTCAGAGCAAGTAATGAATATTATCAGGTAGACTCTTGAAAATAAATGTAGCTTATTTCATTTCCTCTCTCACTGCAGTCTTTATTCTGAGGAAGCATCAAAATGTCACTGCTCTGAGAGAAATTAGCTTAGTAGTAGGTCTCTTTTAGTGTACCCCTCTCAGAACAAGGGATAGGTTTGAAGGTCACTTCAATGTTCTCCATCAGTACAAAATCATATCTGCACAGCTGCAGCCTACAAAAGCAGAAAAAGGAAAAAAAATTACACAACAGAAAAAGTTAACTTTAACAGAAAAAATTCCAATATTTGAATTATTAAACATCTAGTATTTACCAGCTCTCAGAGACAGTACCCAGGACAGGACAAAGTGTCTCCTTGTCTAAGTTTGTAATCTATTTCATTAATTCCTAGAGTAGCTTTGATGGACTGAAAACCAGCCAAACATCAGCTGGATGATGAAAAGTGTATCACACTAGTCTGAAGCACAAAGATGCAGAATTTCATCTATTACACCTATTACTCTGCATTCAAATTAACTCTTTAGCAGCATAACCCAAAATCCACACAATTTCTGTTACCACAGGGCCTGAATAATTTAGAGTTCCCTACGTAGGAAAATGTCTCTGCTTTTACTTCACAGAAGAAAGTAGAGAACTACATCATAATATTTTCTCTTTCACTTGCAATGACAGCACATGTCAGAAAGTTTAATGCAAGAGAGCAATTTGTCTTCTAAATACCTAGAAAACTCACAGCTGATTAATACTACATGAACACATAAAGAGGTCACAAAGGGAGCCACATATACATGAAAATCATGCTTTCAGAGGTCAATATAAGTGTTCTGCCTTTTAGGGCAGAGGCAGGTCACAGTCCTGCTCTTCATGCAGTGTTGTAATGTGTGGGGAGAGCTGGTTTGAACAGGTGAATGACTGACACACCCTCTGATGGCACCTCCATAGCACACAAGCTATGAGACTTACTTAAAATTATCTTTATTGCTCTGAACTCATAGATGTGGCTATACCACACAATTCACCTTGGCCTCTGACGTGGAACACAGTGAAACAGTAAAAGGAGGGAATAGCCCACCAGGCATTTCCACTGTTCCCCATTGTTATGAGATTTCCAACCACTTAAGGCTCCACCTGTCTGTATATGAAAGGACTGTCAGATTTCTACTTAAGAATATGACACCTTTTAAGGTCTCCACAAAGTTAGGACAGTAATTTTATGACTAAAAAGAGTCAAAGCAAATTCTGGTGTTCTCTACAACACAAAGCATAGAATTTCATTCAGTCCTTAATTAACAATATGTTTTGATTTTAATTCAAAGTTTCACTATTATAGTGTTTTTGTGGTATTATTTCTATCTAACCACAGGGGATGAAATACCTAGATAAACCATAATGCTGAATTCTAGAACTAAAAGCTTATGTTTTCCAAGGTATTGTATCTTATTGGAAGCAATCCATCTCAGTTTGTGGTTACTGAGTAACAGGAATGCCTCACAGGAGAGCAGCCCTGAGCAGGGAGCAGGTTCATCAATAAGGAGCAAAATACCAAAT
>VZTR01029882.1:119284-164461 GCA_013400775.1 Chaetops frenatus
ACAAATAATGAGACAATTGTGGTATGAAAGGCTTACTTATTGTTTTGAGGAAAAATGAAACCAGAGATTAAAGCATAGATGGAGCAGACTTTACAATGTTCTTCTTTTTAACCTTACAGTAACATGATTTAGAATTTTAAGCAGTGGCTCTGTGGTGTACTAAGTTGATACAGCAGAAGGGATTTTGGATATCTCAGAAGGGATTAATTCAGTGATAACCACGTGCTTACAACCTCTGTGTTCAGAGAGACGTGCATAGCAAAAGAACATTCACGATAACACAAAATATACTCCTGCAGCACTATTTGAATGTTACTGAGATTGCTTATCCCTTCTCTTCTGCTTTGCTGCCTTTCCTCCAGCTGAAACAGGCAAGTCAAGGCTATGTCCTTACCATCAATATCTGAATGGATGACATCCACAAACTGTGCATCAGTAGGATCCAGTCTGCGCTCCGGTGGCTCTCCAGTGAAAGAAGGGCCTGCTGGATCCAGACCTAAATAAAAAACAACATTTGCATCATAAATCCTGGGCTCCCTCTACAGATATGTAAAAGACCAACATCTGAGCATTATTCAGCAGTTTTTCTTCATTTTCATGGTATAAAAATTTTAAAAGGGCATAATTTTTCTCTTCAATTTGCTAAGCAAGGCAAAGATTCCTACCACAAGACTGATCAACTACTATCTATTAATTTCTGTCTCTCCCTAACTCAATGTGCTCATCTCCCATTTATTCAGCCAACAGCATTAGGGATCAAATCTGAAGAATTTGTTTTTCCCCAGAAAATACCTTACCTATTATACACTTCATAAAACCAAAATGCACAATATAACTGCTCTCATCTCCAGAACACAACTAGCCAGAAAGTCAGGTAGTATATCATTTAACTTAAGTGGCATTTAGATGTAGCACTCAATTTTCATTTGAGAGACTAGAGGTAACCAGGTTGGAAAATTTCATCTGTAATTTATGTCCTGAAGGCAGACTTTCCCAATTTCCTGAACTGCTATCAGGGCTATATTTTTCCTCATGTATGTCATTAAATATTCAGTTCTCGTTTGTCGATGTCTCAGTGCTCTGACAACAATACAAGGTAAAATAGAATATGTGTCCTGGGATTAAAAGCCTTACCTGTAATTCTGCCAAGTTTGCCATTATACTTCTGGCCAACAAAACCAGCTATATGAGCCCCAAGACTAACTCCAATCAAATACACAGAGTCAAGAGAAGCTCCATGCACCTATCAGGGGAAAAACACACCAAAGCCACAGTCACACACAGAATTAACTGAACAGAAATCAGTAGGCTGATTAGGTTTCACTTTCTGTTAGCACTGTAAGTTATGTTTCTAAATTTCCAGCTCCAGAAACAAATGGATATTATGAAGTTCCTTTCAGTTTGCAATTCTATATTAGTTAAAGTGTAGTGATTATGAAATTCTTAAACTAGAAAAATGTAAAAATGAAGCCTGAGTCACATTTCTCCTGAAATGTCCCACCAGTTAGAAGGGGAGCAGGGAAGGGAAGAGGAAGACCTTTATCAGATACAGGAATGTGACCCAAAACTATGAATGAGGAAAGAAAAATCTTGCCCTCCTTTATTCTTCCAATAAAATCAATTAAAAACACAATACCATAAAAAAATACTTATGTCACACAAATGCTGAATAATGTTACCAAATTCACACCTTAAAATGCCCATTCCACAAAACAGGCAGTATTCAAGAAAACCCAAAGCAAAACCTACTAAAGAACTCTAAAACCATGTAAGTGGACTTAGTTGCAATCCCTGCAAAATGATGGGGTGACACACTGGATCTGAAATATTTTTATGTCTCAAAACGAATCAGAAAGGCCCCACAACAGCTTGTAAGTCTGAAAGAAATAGCAGTGGGACACTGCAGACCCCTCTCCCACCACTTTCAAGACTCACACACGCTGTCTGTCACTGTTTGCAGGCAGATTCTGTAAACAGCAATTAACTTGGAGACTCTCCTTACAATCCTATTTAATTTTTTTTTTATTCCATAAGAATAAATCTACTGGCACAATTGTAAATTGCTATCACTGTATCAAGTCCCAGAGGACAGATTCTGACAGGCTTTCTCTCCATTCAGCTCAGCCTTTCTCAAAATGTTGGCTGTTTCTATCAAATTCCAGATGAATATTTTCTTACTACACAGCATTCAAAATTTCTGAGAATGAATGAGAAATAAGTGGTGAGAAAAGACGAAAATTCAAGTGACAAATCAGACAACGGCATAAATAACATCATGATGTGTTTTGTTCATTTGATCAAGCAAATCTAAAGCACAGTTAAGACCACTGGCATCAACTATTTTTTCAGCAACTGAAGAAGAAGTTCAGTTTCAGCTGCTGAGAAGAAGTTTTATACCATTTAGAGACAAAATGTTTATATCATTTTGGAATTAATATTTATATCTTTGCCAGTGGTTTCTCATATAAAATCTTTATTTATAGTAAATTAATAGTGAGCAGAGTAGTGGAATGCCTTTATAAATTGTTTACGCTGCATACTATTTGAATATCTCTCCCTTCCCCTCTCCCCTGGTGAATTCACTCTTTCCAGAAGACCTAAAACTTCCAGTTGGTTCAAGAAATCAGATGCATTTTCGACATATTTCAGTGAAAGGGAAATAAGAACTAAGGTGAAGTTAAATATATGAAATAATAAAGAAATGTGATTTGATATTATTCACTGGATTTCTCTATAGATTAATTTTAAATATCCATTCCCACTCAAACCACACTCTTTACTCTAATTCAGAAGAGATGCAACACTCTGACTTACCAGCATCTGGTCAACATATTTCTTCAGTATTTCTGCAACTTTTCTGCAGTTCTCCACAGCAGTTATGTAATTCACAGTGGTAGCACCACGATTCCAATCAACTATAATGAGATTAATATCCTCTGAAGACAGTAAAAGCTTCTTCATGTCACCCAGCCATGCGGGAGGGGATCCCGTTGGCCTGAAGCCATGAATAACAAAGACAAATTTCTTGGTTGTGTTCAGGTACTCAGAGGCAGTAATGTTGTGTTCAATGAGTCTCTCAGAACAATCTCGATTTTCCCTTGTGTATAGGAGTAGCTGAACATGGAGTTCTGTTCCAGACAAAGCATTGCCTATGTTCAGGTCTGTAAATTCGGGACATTTTTGTTCCTCATCTGAAAAAGATGAAAATATTAAGACAGTCATTTGATGAGTTGGGCTGCCTGAAATACCATCTCTTCACTTTTATTTCCATATCTTTTTTTCTGCTGAAAGTGGAGGACTGCCATTTTCTTCATTCTCGACCTTTGGAATGAGGTGTCAAAGCATGCACTGAACAAGGAGCCACAGTTTAAATAATGACTCTGCACATAGCACTATGCTCCTCTGAACCCTTCTAATGTGAAATTACCCTATTTTTTTCCTGAACAGTGCATTTTCTCCATATAGGTACTAATTAGTAGTCAGTGTTGATAAGATCTTTTACTTCACCATCAAACCCAAGTTCTCAGAATATTTTCACAACAAACATGTTGTATAAACAGGAAGGCTTTTGTGGTTGTTTCTTCCTCTTTGGGCCAGGGTGGCAGCACTGCCAAACCTTATACCTTATCTGTTTGGTCTAGCAATAGGAAATAGCTGCCTGCCAATACAGGGATGATCCAGAACTCTTTCCTTGCTTTGGATCATCATAATGGCACCATTACCAGGAAAAAAAGGTAGAAGAAACAAAGAATGTTGTTCTGAGTTTAAAAAAATAAGAATTAAGGTCAATGTACATAGTAGGATACGAAAAACTGTGGGTTTAGCATTTCTATCAATATTTGGACAGTTAGGGTGTACCAGGTTAAGCTGGTCAACAAGAGGATGGAGATTTTCAAAAGAGTCTAAAAAGACTAAATTTCTTCCCTGTCTGGTTATCAACATTTAAAGTTCACACTTTAAAAGTATCTTTTGGCTGCTGAGTTCACATTGTGTGGCTAAATCACTTCAGGACTCTGGGCAGAACACCAACACCTGTCACAGATCTTCTGCTATGGCCCCTTCACCTTTGCTATGGTGTTAGCTGATTTTTGGCCAAGGTTTTTGGCCCAGCTCCTGACTTCTAGTGGGCTACATCACTTTACACAAGACTTTTGTCTCTCTGGTACTTGATGGCACCTTTCTCAATTCTTCTGTCATTAAAATATTTGCAAAACAAGTCATCTTCTAGAAAGCAAAAGTGAGAAGAGAAATAGTACCTTCTTGTTTCTTTAAAAATAATATAAAGAAACAACTCGAATTTCTCAGATTTTCTGAGTCATAAGAGAAGCAGTTCCAGCTCTTCTCCTTTTCCCAGAGAACAGCTTGCAGGCAGAACAAAATCCACCACGTCTGAGATGGACAGCAAGCCTGCACCCCTTTAGAAAGCTGCAAAGGGCAAACGTGGGTGGCTCACAAGGTATCTGAAATATGTGTTCAACACTACAGTTCAGGTGTAAGCAAAGCTAAACAATGTGAATTATGGCACTCAAGGTGCAGTAAAGATGCTGTAAAGGCACTAGAGACATAAATTCACTAATTTAGGGAACTAGACCAATCACCTGTAATGCCAAACCATGTATCTACAAGGACTAGATTGGTCACCTCTGCCCTGGACATCACAATAAAATGATGGATATAGTCCAAACCAGAGCAGGCTTGAAGTTACACAGTGTTAAAAATAACCTGAAACTCCCTGCTGCAAATCAACCAGACAAAAGTTTCATACCTATCATCATGTTATGACAGTAACTGCAATTATTACATGGAGAAAAAGACAGAATTATATTTCAAAATAAACACCATTGTTTTCCTCATTTAAACACTGAATAATATAAGTAACTTCTACTGATATTACTAGACAGGTTATTACCTAACGAGTGATACAGCAAGGCAACTCATTTCATCACTTGGACTTATCCAAGACATTCTGAAATGGAGAACTGTTCAGTTGAAGTGGACTTGAATTTAATGAAAAGAATAATCAAGAACATGGTAAAATGGCATGCATGTGACATGATACTGAGATGCTAACAATATGTGTCACATTTGATTTCTAGTTTTCATATACTTACATATGATAATAAAACTAGAATATAAATTACATTGCACTAACTTCATCTACAAAGTGGAAATAAAAACCAGTCATTTGATTGTAGTTTCAAAGGTAGAACATGAAACTCAATTTTGCCTGATGTATTAAAAAATCCATGTTTAATCACTGATCCTTACAATTCACTCCATCATATCTAACATAAAAGATTAGTGCTAAGATATTGCTCTGTATCCCTTTAAACAGTTTTATTTTTTTTAAATTATTTGATTGGTAGAAATAAAAATTACTTATTCTAAAACCAGTGGAATGACAGTGAGATAAACAAGACACAGTCTGTTCCATGGGAATGAGAAATCTATCACAAGGAAATTAATTTAACTGATGAAGCTATTTACTAACTGGCAAAAGTCAAAGGAAAGCAACTTGTTTACTCTTGGCTGTGAAGTGACAGAAGTTATTCTTCCAAATGTAAATAGAGAAAAAAACCAAAATAATGATGTCTTTGCTGTGGAATTAGATAAGTACTACAAATAGATTTATAGATTTAATACTTTGAATTGTTTAGCAAGGAGTCATTGGGGGAAGTTTTTCAAACTCCTGTTTCTCATTGAGTACTGGAAGCAATACCCAGCTGCCTTTTGTGCACTCCTGTTGGAGTACTCACTCTTTTCTGTACAATCAAAACATACACGTAGGCGTTGGGCTGTTACAAATGCAGTTTAAGCAAGTTAATGTATAATTTTAACTTTCTTGTGCACATTTGCAAGCATTTTAATTATCTTTGTGTGGTTGAAAAGGGGAAATTTTTTTGTAATTAAATTTTATTATTTAAAAATGTAACACATAACTTGAAAATCTAAGCACCTATAAAATCAGCAACCACCCATAAACTCACGTTAGTATATTAAGACTATTTCATGATTACGTCTACTGTGTACAGAGTGCACATACCTGAGCAGGTCTCTGGGCAAAGTACAGCCAGAGATAAAGTATCAGGCTTGGTTCTATTTACTTTAAAATGAAAACTTATGTCTCAGTATCAAAGTTATTGAATTCTTTTTACTAATCATCTGCTCCATTAGGCATAATTCATAAGATTTTAGCTTAATCTTTTGGCCAATTTAAATGAAGGAATATTAATTTCTTAAATTTTTGATTAAAACAAAACTTCTACATAACAAGTAAGCTAATGATTCTTACCTGATCTCACCCAGTATATCAAACAGATGAAGAAACACAATTTCAGCATGTGGAAGCGGAGGAAAAAGTGATGTGTAATATCCACTGACAAGTGGCAAATTGAGTGTTTCCTTATGCTAGATGTCTAACACAACTGAATGACTCCAATGAAGTGAGTGAGTAGGAAGCAAAAAGTAAAGCTGTAGTCAAGCTTCTGCAATTTATGACTCCTCCTATTGAGTGACTTCAGTAGATAGGGTGGTTTCTGGGCTTTGAGGGTTGGGACTGATTTTAAATCTATTTTCCTCTCTGGCTATCAGCAGATTTACACGTAAGCAAGTGATGTAATATATTACTGACAGCTCCTGCATGCGTGGAATTTAGGAAGTGGGGTAACTAGCAGTGCATCCCATTAAAGATCCACAGCATGGGGGGTTTTAAGTGTTCCAATGAACTGCAGTTAGGGGCACAGAGATGGGCAAAAGGAACTTAGAGGAAAAAGTCATTCTGCTGACAGAAGGATCTTCCTGTAAGGACTTGAAAATAGTTCTGAGAATTGTGTCTCCAGAGATTATTTATCCATAAAATTATCATCTGAGCTTTTCCAAGGATTCGTTCTCTAATCTAAATTCTGAGAGGGTCTGCAAAAGCTTCTCTGGCAGAGAGATGGGGCTTAGAGTCCCACAAACCTCATCCAGACATTGATTTGCTGTGTGTATTTTAACTTCATTCACTCTGTATCTCAGCTGCAAAACAAATGAAGAAATACTTATTTTTATGAAGCTCATTTATTTACAAATCTCTTCACTGGGTAAACACAGGAGTACAGACTACAGTTTTTTTAAGTTTGTGGTGAGGCAAAGACACAGATAAGCCCTGCATTATTCATTTGTGAAGCGCAGAGGCTCAGTTTGCCTATATCTGTGTCCCAATTATTTCCAGTGCAGGAGAAAGAAAAACATACTATAACCATTCAAATATGATGCAAATACACCCTAGGGGTGTTTTTTTTTGCATAGTGAATCCTTTAGAGTGCTTATAAACATAAGCTCTAGGTCTCCTTTGTTTCCTTCCACTACAGTTAAGGGTGTGTGTGTGTTTATGTTTCCTTACTTAATTTTGATTGATCGGTCTCTTCAGCTTTATGAATAGGAGCAAAGCTGTGCTGCACAACTTTCTGCAGCAGAAAGCCTTTAGGAGGTGTCATCAAAGGTGATTTTCCACTTTGAATGCAGTCACAAGAAGAAAAAGATGCAGTATTTCTGCTGGTATGAAAATCAACTCAGCTCAACAAATGACCTTAAATTAATTTTTTTGCTTCCATTTCTCAAATATGTCACTTTGGTTGGAATAAAGTTCACTACGGCAGCTCTTGTAATTCCTTCGCACTGAAATAAGCCCAGCTCACAGTAATGTTGATATAACCCCCCATGAAATGGTTTCAAAGCCCTCTGGAACCAGTGTTGGGAAAGGACTCCAATACCAAATCAATGCCCAGAAAGTTCTGTGGTATTAATCAGGATGTTGAACTGGGCTGAACTCACATCTCTGTCGTGTGACAAGGTAACTGTGCTCACCAACAGTGGCACTGTGCTTCTGAGAAATTCATAAATCCCAACTCCTGTTACTGGTTACACTGCAGGCTCTGCTGACAGCCCACTGTCAGGTAAATCCTGCATGGTGACTCCGAGTTTCAGGTACACTCTCACAAACAATAAGAACCCAAAATCCAGCTACTTCCCACCCTGCTTTGCTGTGTTGTTATTGTTATGCCCACTCATTATGCCTTGTGCTTTTCCCACAAAGCTGCACTCCTTCTCACACTGAAATTCAGAGTTATCTGCTCAGAAAATGCCTTATGCAAACCAGTGGAGGATGTTGGCATTGCCTCTTCGGGCCTTTGATTGTCCCCCACAGTGCTCAGGACTGTCAGAGTGGCACCTGCTGAATGAACCCTGATACTTTTAGGGGACCCCACAGACTGCCAGTTACTAAAAAATTCTCAAGACTGACCAAGTATTCAAGCTGCAACAAAGATATAAAAATTTCACTTTACTACAGTACAAGTACTGAGGTTTATCAACAAGGGAATGGCACTATTACAATTCAGTTTATCCCCAGAAGTTTTTGGTAAAATAGCATCTGAAAACATTACAGTGTGGTTTTCAAGATTAAGATCGAATTCTTACACAAGCCTTGATATGCTGATCTGTGGTCACATGCAAATGGTATTTCCCCTTCTAACCTTCCCTCTGCCCCCAGGGATTCCGTAGTGTTGGGAAATTCCATTCTCAGAAAAACTCTCATTTCGCTTACATCTCAAGCCACTTCTACAGAAAAATTCTTCTCTAACCACTAAGCTTAAGAGCGCTGCTCCCTTCCAGAGGGAAGAGGAAATCCCACCAGGCTTTTGCAATGCAGTATGTTTAACTATGAAAATAAGCTGTCTAAAGATTGCAAACAAAAAACTCCTGACTTGTTGGAAGAAATTTAAGACTTACTGTCTTCTACACTGATGATTGCAATTCCTGTGAATTGATAATCCCTTCCTAAATAGACTTGACAAGTTGCTAACTAGTCCTCCATTAAAAAATATGGGCACTGAGCCAACACATACCATATATGCTTTGGAAAAGCAATTCTTTAATGATTATTTTTCACACTGTTGTCATCAGGATGACTTTTGAAAATGTGCTCCTTTGTAAAATAACACTTTTAAAATATCCTCGGAATGCTGGATATGTGTGCACGATTGAAACCTGTTTGTAGCAACCAGGCAGCTGTGGGTTATAAGGCAGGTATAACTCCAGCTTTAAAGATAGCAATCATACTCCAGTAATTTTTATTGAGAAGTCAACAACATCCAACACTGTATACATGTATTTTTTCAGTAAATATCACAATGCTTTACCAAGCTGATGAGGGCAGCATGTGGGGATTGCAGTTTCTCACCCCGATTTTCACATAATTGTGTGGTTTCCCACTAGTTATTCACTGCTCACTTGCAGTTTCACTCAGAGGAGAAGGAAATACCCTGTGGCACGCACAACTCTTCCCAGAGCCTTGTTCCTGTGCCATGCATGCTTCCACTGCGAGGCTTGACGACATCAACCTTTTCCCCCCCGTCAGCAGGGGAAACCCAGGAAAGAAAAACTGAATTTAGTGCCTTAAAACATTGAAGTGTGATGTAACCACCACGACACAGCCCCCAGCTGGACCTGTGCCCATTGTGCCAAGCTTTGCTCTGTCCCCCTCCCCATCTCCTCCAGCACACCCACAGAGCATGCACCTGCCTCACATGTCACTCTTTTCTGACCTACTTCTTTTTCCAACTCTTCTAGATGTTGGAATAAAGTAAATCAGCTGTATTTTCAAACATTCTGTGTCATTTTATCATTTGTCAGTCTTTTAATTTTTTAAGCCATAATGCATGCAAAGTTAAACTCTTCAGAACTTTCACAGTGTTAACAACTCAAGTTTTTATTTCTTTAGAAGTACCATTTTTTAGCGTGATGGTAAAGAGTTCATCAGGTCAACAACTTCCTTACCAGTGGATGTCTCCACCAGTGCCTTCAAATTTATAGTTTTGCCCTTACCAGAATCAAGGTGCAAATGTTAAGATTGCACAGAGCTCTCCTGAACTGGACCTGCCCCATTCAAGTGAATGTGAAGGGCACCAGGTGGATGAAAGAACAAGAAAATGGCAGAGCTGTGACAATGACACACAGAGTACCAAAGATAACAAAAGGAGAGAAAGAGAGCAAGGCCAGAACCACTGGAAGTCAAGAAAAAGGCACGTTAATACTGGATAACTGGATTAATCTTTTGTTTGTTTGTTTTCTTAGGTTTTTTTCCTATTTTTATGTGAGAGAAATTTTCATATCTTTGAACTTTATCTTTTGTTTGTTTGCTTGTTTTCTTAGTTTTCTTCCTATTTTTATGTGAGAGAAATTTTCATATCTTTGAACTTTATCAAAAAAAAGAATGTTCGAGATTCTTATTATTTTCGAAATGTGTTATGCATACAATAGCTACAGAACCACAGAATCACAGAATATGCTGAGCTGGAAGGGACTCATTAGGATCATCGAGTCTGACTCCTGGTCTTGCACAGGACCATTCCCAAGGGTCCCACCCCGTGCCTGAGGGCATCGTCCAAACACTTCTCGCGCTCTGTCAGCCTTAGTGCTGTGCCCGCTTCCCTGTGAGCCTGTTCCAGTGCTCAGACAACCTCTGGGTGAAGAACCTTTACCCGATACCCAACCTGAACCTCTCCTGACTCAGCTCCAGGCCGTTCCCTCGGCTCCTGTCCTGCTTCACTGACGAGGTGCTGCGGCTGGAACAGGACGGGCCCGGCAGGAGCGGCCCGGGCAGGCTGAGGGGAGGCAGCACCGCCCTCCCCTTCCCTCCCTTTCCCTCCCCCGGCCGGCGCTGCCGGAGCCATGGCCGCCTCCCGAGGGCCGTGGCGGGGCCGCTACGAGCCGCTGGGTCCCGGCACGGAGGTGATGGGGCCGGGGAGGGGGGAAGAAGAGGGAGGAGGAGGGATCTCGGTGGGGCTCCGGACGGCGGCGGGACCTCGAGCGGTGCCCGCCTCCTCCCACGGCCGCCTCAAACCCGCCGGGAGGGATACCTGCTAGTCATTGCCCTGAAAACGCGGCTGATGTGGCCTGGGATGTATCCTTTGGCTGGATAAGGAGGGAATAATCTTCAGGCCGCGGACAGGAGCAGGGTTTAAGCAGGGAATGGGCACGACCGTGGGTGTTCCTCCACAGCCAAGCGCACCGTGCTGTGTAGGTATGGGAGCGAGTCTGTTGGTCAGGGGAAGGGGACACACATCTTTGTCGCCTGTTTGCAGTCATTTGTCGCATTGTTGTGTAACCATTCGGCATTTTACTGAAAGCACAAGAGAAATTAATGTGGAAAACGACAGAGGAGCGCCGGCTGTGTCGGTGGGTGTTTCACGGCACCTGCTGGAAAAGGCTGCAACTGCGTCCTTGGGCTGGGATTATTGTGAGGAGGTAGTGAGCGAGGGACAGGATTCACTCCTGGGGTGTGCTGCAGTCGCTCCTGGGCGAATGTGGGTGCACACACATTCCTCGGGCACTACGGGAGAGTTCGTGTTTGTTTGCCTCTGTTATCTCCAATGCCTTACGAAATTGGCAGCGGTGCGCAAGCTTCATACTCTTCTCATTTATGGGCATATGGCACATGTTAGCAGTGCTTCATTTCTTGGGGTGTCCTGAAAGGAGACTGCTGTTCTTTAAACATTAGCTGTTGGTAACTTCCAATAGCTGCATTATCACATAGGGGGAAAAAAAATAAACTCTGCAGGATTTTAACTGTCAAAGATTTAATGAAGCTGGTTAAGTTGTTCTGTTCATTCCTGAGGCTGTAGACCTCTCTCGTTCTTCAAACCTTGTGTTAGATGGTATTGGTGGGAGAAGGTGACAGGCAAAAAAGAAGTTTAAATATGTAGAGGCCTTTTGATAGCCCAGAATTAAATATCTTTTAAAAACTACACGTTTACTAAAGAAGAAAACAAACACACCAACAAGAACATCGTTCTTCCAAGTATCATTGATACTTTTTCCTTTGTTCTTTTTTACACGGAAGTGCAACACTGAAGAGAATGCTTCTTTCTTCAGTAAATTAACATATTCCTGGTTTAGCAGGTGAGAATTTATTAAACTGGTTGTTGCTGTTCATTGATGCTCACAGAATTGTAGACCGTGCCCTTACATTCCAAAATGTCATTCTGGCTTGAGCCTGACCCTGAGAGTGTTGTTAGCTTTTTGCACAAAAATTAAAGTTTGCAACATTTGGAGATCATATTCAAATATTTGGTGGGGTTGTGTTTATACATAGTAACAGTCATTTTATACATTATCTAATGGCAGTATTTAACAGTGGCAATATAACAACTTTCTAGGTCTCCAGGAACAAATATTCTGTAGTACATGTAAGGTATTTTCTCGGTAGCCAATTTCATGCTCATTTCCCCCCCTCTTTTATCCAGGCCACAAGTTGTTATTGTCACTCACCTGCTCACATGCACCAGGAACTTCCTCTGCTTCTTGGGAAATTTTCCACCAAAAATAGGAACTTAAAGTTCAACTCTATAAAGCCTTGCAACTTCCTGTCACTTAATATGTTCAGTGTTATTTCAAACAATTTTGTATGTTATGTCTTGTGACCATTACTGATTTTTAACTTTTTTTTCTTTGAAAAACTATTTGAGCCAGATGACATACACACTTCAAATATCTCCAAATGGGAAAAAAACATGTGAAAAGTGTTAGGACTGTTTCTTGCTTTATTCAGTATTCTTAATTCTATAGAAAAATTGAAATTGGTGTTTGCTGTTAATAAGCTGATTCAAAACAATTGAATGGTTTCAAGGATTCAAAGTATTCAGTTAAACTCTGGCCCTGACAAAACTAAGAGGTCACCTTTGTATTTACCAGTCCCTGTATTCTACACCATAAAAACAAATGTTCAGTTTTTCTAGAGAGTTCTGCAGTGTACTCAGTTCTGAGTGCACTGTTTCTGTATGACATTGATACATGCTTTATGTCATGGCATTCACCCAAAATTTCAAGGCTGGCTATACTTTGTATCTTTTAACTAATTCTACAATGTCTAACAAAAGAGCAGGAAAAAAAAAAAAACCCAAGAAAAGGTTTTTTCAGTTATTTAGCTATGAATTAACTATAGGGAGGTTGTGGATGCATGCTCCAGTGTCCATGCATGTGCCTCTGGTTGAGTCCCAGATGTTTGGGATGGCCTTTAAGTGAAAGTGCATTGTCAACATGAATCCTTTTGCATTTTCCCCACCTCAGAAAGGGTATTGCACAGTTTGCTTTGACACAAAAAGCTGACGTGCTTATCAAAAATTTCAAATACCTGTGTTTCCATCATGGTTTCTTTAGGCTCAGTTTATTTGTCAGCCTTGTTCTGCCAGTTTTAAGACCAGGTTTTATTGACACTTAAGTGGATAAAAGCACTTCATTAAAAAAAAAAATTCCTTACAGCTGAAGGTCTGCTGTAAGGAAATTTTCATTGAATTTGTGCTGAAACCCAGCACTGTGATGTGGTTTACCTTGCTTGAAGATGAGTTGCAACATAGTGAATTGCCATCCCTGGAGGTATTTAAAGATGTGTACACATGACACTTAGGGACATCCTGCAATGGTAGACTTGGAAGTGTTAGGTTGTTTATATTATCTTAAGGGTCTTTTCCAACCTAAATGACTGTAGGATTCAATGATAATGCACTTTTGTATTAAAAAAAGTATTTTATTCCAGATCAGAATAGTATATTTTTCTGTGAAGAAGTATGGGATCAGAAATATAGACAGATTCTGAAGTATAAAGGTTCCTCAGAACTCTCTGTTCAGATGTGAGAATCTGCGTGGTCTATCCTTACTCCAGGTGAACTTCAGTGTACTGAAGGTAACTGTATGTTCTGTGATTTAGTCTGTAGCTTTTGTAGGATTACATCTATTATTTTGACAACAGAGTTTATTTCCATACACTAGATCATACCATTAGCTTTCTGACTTAGCAGTTCTGCTCTTTTTGCCTGTTGTATTTCAGGCTGTCTGAATTAATTCCTTTCTTTCAGAGTGGTATCTCTAGGCTACAAGAAGGTGATTCACCATACAGCGTGTGTCCTAACTTTGAAAAGTAGTGGAGAAAAGAAGTCCAGAAGTCTGCCCCAGGATTAATGGCAGCTATAATTCTGACAGTAGGCAATATCCTTTTCTAAAGTTTAGTCTGGAAGCTGGAGATTTAAAAAATTCAATTGCTTATTGAACAGCCTACATTTTGTAGTACAAAGAGGCCCCTCAGTGTTGGCATCAGTGATCTCTAGTATGGCTGCAGGATTTTTCTAATTGTTTAAATTCCAGCTTACCTCTTAGAAAGACATCTGGTTACATTTCAGCATTTCAAGTGATAAGGTGCTTACTGTACCTGGTACAGAATCTACAGTTACTTTTACTTGGTGATGAATTACCATGTTGTCAAAACTGTTCAGCTCTTTTCTCTAAACTTGTCTGTTTCCCTGTGTCTTTTCTTTGCTTCTGTATTTCAGGTAGGTAGAGAAGTTCATTACCAGTTTGCTGTCCATCATCACTATGATGATTAAGAAAGTCTCTTTTTTTTTTTTTNTTTAAGAATCTTCACAATTGTTTGAGCTAAATTCAAACTGAAAAAAATGTTGCTTGACAACTGAAAATATTCTGAAATAATAGAAGGGTTATTCACCCTTAAAGTTGCTGTAAGCCTGGTATAAATGAGAATGCATTTATGTTGAAGCTTATCTCTGTTTCTTCTGAAACATATTGTTTTGACTTGTGTTAATAATTTGAGGATTAAAGTATATTGTAATTATATTCATGGATGATAGGGGCAACCTTAAGAATTGCATTTATCCTTTGCTGAATAACTATTAGCCAGGCTAGATAAAACCAGACTTAATTTCTTACCCCAAAGGGTAAGAACAAAGTGTTCTTACTTAGCTATTAAGTCTATTTTGGTTTTAGGCAAATAATAATAACACATGAATACACATTTTTTTAGGGTATAATCAAGGGAATCCTATAAGTGTTTATAGAAGACACTTAAGTTTTATTCCATTTCTTAAGGATGCTTTCTCAAAGTTTTTAGTGTAATTTCCTCACAAAATCTTGATTCTTTGTTTACTACAGTTACAATCTGTATATATTGATCAGTTTTCTTAAAATAACTTTCAGATTTTATACAAATCACTTGTTTTTATCATGTTAGCACTGGGACAACTGAGTGAAGCAGGGGTTTTCATGGTGTGTGTTAAAACTTGCATTAGTAAAGACTGATTGAAAAATAAATCTTGCTGTTCATGTGCTGGTTTTAGTTAACTTGAATTAAGTTGCTCTGACATTATGTTCATTTAGTTAATAATTCTTATTATGATAACACATTCAGGAAAAACAAAACTGCTTGTTGTGTGGACACAGATGTCACTTGGGGCTGAGTTTTAGGATATGCACATTCCCATGTATACTTAAGTAGTTATTGAGGCAATAAATGTTCCCCATTAAGTCAGCTTTTCTTTTGTAATTTCTGAATAACTGAAAACCGCATCTTACATACCTAACTGAACATTACAAAATCCCATTGTGAAAGAATCCCAAAAAATGCAGTCAGGTGGAGCTGCCTCTTTGCTAGTAAATATTAATGTAAACCTCCATACTAATTACAGCAGCAGGACAGGTTATGTACACTTTCTTGAAGTGTCAGCTAAATGGATCTGCTTCTGTAGGCCACATAAATAGTAATTTCCATTTTTATTGCAGTTCCTGCAGCTCTTGAAATTTAATACCAACACAACCTATGTAATCAATCTTCTCTTAAGATAAGATTCCCATCAACTGCTTTAAAAAACTCAACAAAGTGAATAAAGTCCCTGGCTACAGCCCTGTTATATTAATATTGACACCTGGTTTATATCAAGTACAATCTTAACTTCTTGCCCAATGGAAAGTTCTGGGCACATAGGCTATGGGAGGGACCTTTCTGCAAGGTGCAGAGAAAACAGTCTGAGGAAAAGCATCAGTGCATGGTAATTTTTACTTTACTTACTTTTATTTGTGGAGAGGAGGGTTTTCTGTGCTTACTGCTAGGCTGACATAATTTTTCATTTCCAGCTACCTTCAGACTGCAGCTGGGAGAGCTGCAGACTGAACAGTGACAAAGTCTGAGAGAAAACAAAATGCTGGACTAGTGTCAGCAAAGCCAAATAGCCATTCCTTCTCCTTCAGGAAGCTGTACCCCTCACATTTGCCTATGATTTCAGAAAAGGGGGTGCAGTGGAAGCAGAAGCAGGAGGAAATGCTCCTGCTGTGTTTCCATGCAGCAGCAGCTTACCAAAGCAAACCCCCTAACAGGCTTAGGGTGGGTGGGGAAAGGCACTTTAGCCTTAAGCACCTCATCCAGGGTCTGCAGCGTCTCTTTTCCTCACACACCTGATGTTGGAGACTCACTCTAGGGAACCAAGAAGGGCCACTTGGCTGAGTTCAGAACTGACTCAACTCACCAAACACCAGGGCAGCAGCCAGCACAAACAAAGCCATGTGGCAGCTCTGCACAGACCTCACCCCCCTGACCTTCCTCCTCCAAACAGGAATTCTCTGAGCCTCCTTGGTTTTTGGGGATTGGGTTCCAGTCTTGTCCCATGGGACCACTCAGAGGAAGAGTGGGAGAGGCAGGGGACCAGAGCAGACCTGAAGAATGAGGCTTCTGAGGGGCCAGGACTCCGAAGTTCCTTTCCACAGGAAGGAGAGTGGAGCAGAACCCACTTGTGCTCTGCTGCCACTTCATTCCCCACAGCGTTCAGAAATCCCACATGCACCACCCTCTCAGGAGCTGCTTCCCTCAGCCCTGCTTGTTGCCCTTGCTCTACACTCCCCTGGCAGTATCACAGGAGAAACTGGAAAGAAGTTGAGCAGGAACTCCCCCTTTCCCTCACAGGAAGAGACACATTTCTGCTTTTTGCGGGCTCTGAAACATTTATGAAACACTGTAATTGTTCAGGCTCTCCAGATTTTACAGCTCCCCAAGAAAACAGAGATGCAGAAACTCTCACAGCTGATACAACCTCATCTTCTGTGCTTCAAAGGAATCTGAGGAAGACAGAATTTCCTTGAGAAAGTGAAAGAAGACATATCCAAGGGATAGAAATTGCTTTTATTAAAAAACATTCTAAAATGTTATTTAGAAAATGCATTTCATCATTTAGAAAGTGCATTCCCATCTGCACTGGGACACAATTTAGAAACACGCAATTATTGAGGCCTCTTGATGCTTTCAGAATCTCAACTTGCCAAACAAGCCTTAGCTAGAGAAATGTGTTACATACCTACTACCACAGACAACCATAAGGTTTACAGAAAGATTTCAGCCTTCAAATATCAACTTTTTTACAGAGACACTTTTGGTAAGGAGCCCATGTGCATATTTGCAAATATCCACTTAATGCAGTGCACTCGTCTTTAAAATTCCATTGGTTTGTGCCAAAATACAGTATTAAAAGATACAAAATAAATAACTCAGAAAATTTAATAAATAAAGATGCATTGTGATAGCCAATGTACAGTAACTTCTCTATTAAAAATCCAACCTGTATAGAAATCTGAATAAATACCCTTTTGTGAATTTATTTTTTTACAAGTAAACAACCTGCCCTTCCCTTCCAGTTTCCAGATTAACACTGAAGGAGATTTAACTCCCCCAGGGTGAAGTAGGGTATGAAAGAAAAAGTACTTCATTTATTTGCCTTGAGAGTTTTAACAGCTCCTATCTAACGTGTCCCAAAACTGCAAAAGCTTTTAATCATTTATCTTCACCGTGATGTGGATCTACTTCTATACAGGTCTGCTTATCTTACACAGTGCATTAAAGACATGAAAACCAAAGTCCGACTGTAACTCCAGTGGATTTTGAGATGACCTTACAGCAGGGCAGAAGGAAAGGCCACAATGACTCTAAAGACATTGGTACAGATGTTGAACACACACATTTATATCTGCAAAGCAAAGGCCCCCAACAGCAACTGAGGAGTGTACTGCATGTTGGCATTCATCCATGGTGTCACTGAAGAGGCACTTCTTTCACTGCAGGAGTTTGACTTACTGGAAGTTCCATACAGACTTAGTTGGGGTCACTTTCAAAGAGGCACAAAGGAAAAAAAAAGAATCCTCAAGTAAAAAAAAAAATCACTTTGGTTTTCAACTCAGGGAAATTAAACAGATGTTAGCAGTACTTTGGGAATCCTCTGGCAAGTTAAACAATGCTGATGGAATGGCTGTGTGCAACTATGATTCAATTTAAGAGGTTTTTAATTGGATTACTTCAAAGATGCATTTAGACAATAGCTATGCAAACAGCTGAATCAGCACAACTGATTTATGGCAGTGCCATAAATCAGGCCTACTGCCAGGAGAGTAATAAGCCTATTTTAATATAGTCATAGGTTAAAACAATAAATCTAAGCCCCACACTTTATCTTAGCAAGGTTAATACAAAATTATTCTGGAGAAGACAAGAAAATCCTTAAAACCACCTGTTACTAGAACTTACTTGATGAAGACTGAGCTGATGGATGTTGAAATCCAGTTTTAGCTGAATGACATCAGTTTTTTTTGTAGAAAGTTGCAT
Source organism: Chaetops frenatus (assembly GCA_013400775.1). Classification (NCBI taxonomy): domain Eukaryota; kingdom Metazoa; phylum Chordata; class Aves; order Passeriformes; family Picathartidae; genus Chaetops; species Chaetops frenatus. Next base: position 137,754 of record VZTR01029882.1, read on the forward strand.
GCAGATAATAGAATTCAGCTGGTGTTTGATTATTGCTTAATCCCTCCAAAGAGAGAACTGTCACCAATTCGGGGGTATTTTCAGATCAGTAACTTTGTTCTTTTCACACACTTTCAAGATACCTGGCAGCAACCTTTTTGCCCAAAACAGAGTCCTAAGAAGTGCCACCTCAAACCCCAAGTTACACATACTGCTTCTTTCCCAATAGGACAGGTACAACCTTTGTTCAGTTTAGAGTAGGGAAATAACAAAACTTAAACCACGTAAGAGCTAAAAAGCACAAAGTAGTTGGGTCAATTTTCATTTACTGGGGAACTACATTTCATCCAGGCTGTCTCTTCTGTCCCACATTTTCTCCCAGAGGACAGTATGGCTTGGGGTACTTCAGAGAGAAGACGTCACACACTTGTAAATGTACAACGATGAAATTCGTGTTGGTCAAATTCAAGGGAAGACAGGCAGGTGTGGCTTCAAGATACATAAAATCAGCGCAGTTTTAGAATAAGGCAGGGACAGGTATGAGTTTTTGGCAATACACCCTCGTTCTCTCTGGAGAACTTCAGTGGTAAACAAGCAGCACCTGTGTTTAACCATCACAGCCAGGGCAGGGATGAAGCCCTTGGAGACCAAGTAACTGCACTGGCAAGAGCTACATTTTCAATAAGGTTTCCTAAATACGGGACAATTTGCCACGAAGCCTCAGCAATACCATTATGCTGTTATGAACAGCAGAAGAATCAAGTGAATGCCTCAGTCTCATTTAAGCTGCAAGATGCCTTTAGGAAAGGTGCTTAAATGCTCAAATGGCTCAATCTAATAAATAAGCGTAGGCTGAAGACTGCCAGTGCTCTGTGCGTTAATGTTGCTTCACAGTCCTTCCAAGTAAATACGTTGGGCCCAGGAATACCTCAGTACCACATCATCTCAAACATTTGGTCACACTCCCTTTATACTTTAAACACGCACCGCTCCAGGATTTGCTAATAAAATTTAGCAAGAAAATGTGGGTGTGTCATCACTGGCATTTTCATCCAATATCCCATCTCCAAGTAAACACAGCACACTTCAGAACTCGTTTGTACCTTTAAAGTAACATCAAGCTTTAGCACAAGTAGGTGTCCAGTAACACCTAACTGGAACAGGTGACAATTGAATAGAATGCAGCTAAGATTAGGTTCCATTGCCAGTCAGATAAGTATGGATCCTTTTGGAGAGCTGGAATGCAATTGGGAAGAGTTTCTTTTCAGTTAAAATTAGTCTTCCGTAAATGCTTGTTAGGGATTTCTATAGCACTGACTTGGAGAGGCCAGGACCCTGCAAGAATTCCTGCTTGGATGGCTACGCCTGTCACAACTGCCAGGTCGGGATCTACAGAGGTGTTGGGTTCCTTTCCAAAGAAGTCCCGAATAACTTCACGTATTCTGGGAATCCGTGTGGAGCCTCCGACTAACACAATTTCATCCACTTCCGCTTTGCGCAGGTGGCCTTCCTGCAACACTTGTTCAATGGGCACAAGAATCTTCTCAAAAAGGTCCTCATTTAACATCTCAAACAGCTTCCGAGAGATTTCTGTTTCAAACACAACTTCGACAAAGTTGTCCTCTACTTTGGAAGTGTCTCCAAGATCTTTCAGGCCGTTTGGGTTTTGTGAGGCCTTGCCTTTTAGCACACTGCTTCTTTTTACCTGGCTTTTCGCAAGTTCTCTTGTAAGCTTGTTTGCTGGCAGAGTCAACAGCACCCTCAGTGTAGCTGCCTCGTGGACAGTCAGGTTTAATTTAACAGCTTCCACGGCCTGCCTGAGGCGGTGAATCTCCTCCTTTTGTGTTGGCAGAGAACCGTACGTTTGCCGGAGCTGATCATATAAATACACCATCAACCTCTGATTGAAATCCTGGCCTCCAAGTTTGTTGTTACCTGAAAGATCAGAATAGAAGGCATCAGACAGAGCATCTTCAAAGCCCCAGAAAGCAGCACACTGCTTCTCTTTCACTAGGACATGGTGCTCAAGGGCCAGAACAATCACAGAAGGACCACAAACACGTGAGCTCACAGAGCCGTGACAACTGATGAGTCACTCATACACCAATCACTTCTGGGTTAACAGCCCATGAATTCCCAAACCCTGCTCAACTGAACTGGGCACCAAACACAAGGCAGGGATGCACCAAAGCACTGGTCAGTGATTTGCCAAGTATTCCCAGTTTGGGCAAAGGGGATAGAAAGATTTTTAACCACCCCAGCCCCACAAAAGACCGAAGTAACTATAATATGCACCAGCACTTTATTAGTGGGCACAATGGATAAAATGAAACCACAACTTAAACCCATCTGGGTCAGCCAAAACCTATGACTCTGTGGTCTTAATTGCTAAAACCAGCCACAAGCCTAATTTTGCATGAAAAGCAGCTGAGAATGCATTGGGAAACCACTCTGGTTGGGAAAACATGGTTGGTATGTTTTGAAAATCCCCTCCAATGGTGACTTCAGGTGCACTTTGCCGCTCACTCCCTGAGAAACAAAAGCATTTTCTCACCTGCCATGGCTCGTGTGATGAACATCCCTCCCATCTTGTTCAACAGAGACACATCCAAAGTTCCTCCACCCAAATCCACCACCAGAACATTAAATACATCAGCTTTGTGGAGTCCATAAGCCATAGCAGCAGCTGTGGGCTCATTGATTACTCGCAAAACGCTGAGCCCTATGAAGAGCAGAGACAACATGCAACACTCAGGTACACGTCAAAAAACTGCAGTTCTTCCATCAGAATGACATTTGCCGTTACTTGTTGGGGTTTCTTTAACCACACTCACCTTAAGTTAAGTGTCAGATCTAAAGGAAGTAGTTTTCTAAGCAATAACATCCAATGAACTATTTTCCTTATTTGATACTAAAATAGTACTGCTTCAGCATCAGGGTGAAATCAGGAACCATGATTTGCCCAAACACACTGCTCCCAGAGAGACCTTGCTGAGATTTATTTCATGCATTCTATTTCTGTTTAAATTATTTCCCAGGGGTGCTCTATATAATCTCCCTATTTGGAGATTACCAAAAAGACAATTTTCCCTCAGGTGAAACTTACTTCTTCCAGCCATCTATGTCTGCATTAGCCAGCTGCACCTGTCAGTACTCAGTTCTCAGCTATTCCTCACAATAAATCCATTCTAAGCTTCTCTGTCACTGATTCTCTATCTCTATAGCCTCCACAAAGTCCTTACTGTTGGTGAAACAGACCTGAAGGTCTCCAAGTAAAGCTGTGGAATAGTGAGACATCACCTGCAAGGTTAGCTGCCTTAATGGTAGAGTTCCGCTGCCTTTCATCAAACTCTGCTGGCACGGAGATGACTGCCTTGGAAATGGACGTGCCAAGGTTGGCTTCTGCCATTTTCTTCAGTTTCAGCAGCAGCTTAGAGCCAATGTGCTCTGGAGTGATGTGAAAGGTTTCATTAGTTGTCACAGAAAATTCAGCTAATCCATTGTTGTTGACAATCTAGAAGGATAAAGCAACACAACCCCCAAGTGAGAAATCTCCCTAGGCTCACCCACCCTCCTCCCACCAAATGTTTAATTTGCATGTAGTCTCTTTATTCTGGAAAAATTTAAATGTGCTTTTGCCATTTCTGGATCGCTCTTATTCCTTAATTAGGAGGATTATGCAAAACATGCCACTTAAGGTGTCCCAGTATATCCAAACAAGTAACACCCACTGTGCCCCAGTAAAACACATTAAAAAATTTAAGGCCTAGAAACTGCAATCAACTTCCAACACCCCATTCAAACACAGAAGGGATGCTTTTTTAATCATTAGGTTACCTTTCAGGTTTCTGAAAGGAAACAAACAGCTTGGTACTGGAACAGCTTCTCTTTAACAATATTAAAAAATTGGAAAGACTTCAAGACCACTTACAGTACACGAAAATGCTTATTTTTTCAACCAATTCTGCACCATGCTTATATAATGCAGGTTAGGTTTTTTTTAAAGCAGCTTTCAAGTTCTGCTGCTGGTCAAGTAAGTACTACAGTGCCAAAGGAAAAAACACACTGGGACAAGAGTGGCTGTGTCTTTTAAACTTTTTTGAGTTTTGGTTTTATGGGGGGAGGGGGGGAGGTATGTTGATTTCTGTTTGTTTGTGTTTTTATTTTACAATTTCAGGGAGAAGTAAAGTTTCACCAAAACAGTTAAAATTTCAAATTGAAATTTATCCTTTCAGAGAAGGAACTGGAAGGTTACCCAGAAACACATTTCTGAGTAGGAAAACAGTAGGGTCCTCTGGAAAATCATTATCAACTCTCATGGAGAGGTACACAACTTCTACAACCATTTCTTTCCTCTCTCTGGATACTTCTTACGTTTTCAGGCATACCAGATTGACCCAAATGACTCGAGGTCTGACAAGATGATCAACCATGTAAATATAAGGTGCTATAGAATCGGGTTGGAGGGACCTTAAAGCTCATCTCCTTCCAAGCCTGTGCCATAGGCAGGGACACCTTCCACTCGACCAGGTTGCTCAGAGCTCCATCCATCTCGGCCTTGAACTTCCAGGGATCCAGGGGCAGCCACAGCTGCTCTCTGGGAAACCTGTGCCAGTGCATCACCACCTCATGGTAAAGAACTTCTTTCCTAATCTCTAATTTAAACCTACTCTCTGTCAGCTTAACACCATTACCCCTTGTCCTGTCACTCCAGACCCTTTGTAAATAAATTTCTCTCCATCTTTCCTGTGGGATCCCTTCAGGTGTCAGAAGGCCACAATTAGTTCCCAAAGCCTTCTCTGTTCCAGGCTGAACAACTCCAATTCTCTCAGCCTTTCCCCACAGCAGAGCTGCTCCATCCCTCTGATCACCTGGGTGCCTCCTCTGGGCTGGCTCCAGCAGGTCCCTGTCCTTCCTGTGCTGGGAGCCCAGAGCTGGGTGCAGCCCTGCAGGTGGGGTCTCAGCAGAGCGGGGCAGAGGGGCAGAATCCCCTCCCTGCCCTGCTGCCCACGGGGCTTTGGCTGCAGCCCAGCACACAGGGGGTTCCTGGGCTCCCAGAGCACACGGCCGGGGCATGGCCAGCCTCTCACCCACCAGCACCCCCAATTCCTTCTCCCAGGGCTGCTCTGGGTCTGTTCATGCCCAGCCTGGGCCTTACTGCTTGGAGGGAACCGAAGGAGGTTGCTGCTTACCTTAAAGGGATACCTGCTGCTTTCGCTTTGCAGTTCTTCTGAAGTGAAGACTTTGCCAATGAATCTCTTGGCATCGTATATGGTGTTCTGAGGATTGGCATCAGCCAGCTCCAGGCCTTCATACCCCACATGCACGCCCGTGTCAGTGAAGGACACGACGCTGGGGACGCTGTTGTGCCCGTTCTCATCCGCGATGACCTTGACGTCCCCGCTGCCGGGCAGGAAGACGCCCACGGAGCAGTAGGTGGTGCCGAGGTCGATCCCGATCACTCTGGGGGTGGGCATGGGCAGATACTGCTGTGCCAGGTAGCTGGCTAAGAGCAGGGCCAGCACAGCAGAGCCTGAAACACACCGTTGGGAACAGCAGGGTTAGAGGAGCTACTCTGCAAACCTACAAGTCAAGGCAATTGACACGCTGTGACACACTGCACCTCCTGCAGCTTTATTTCACACTCCGGAGCCTGTTTAGCTACCTAATTAGTTTTTAATTTCCTTTTCAACAGAGAGTGGCTAGAAGTCAAGAATTTTAGGCATTAAATATTAAACTGATTAAGGGAAAAAAGCCCAAGAGACTGCCAAGCCAAAAAAACCACCACACTGTAATAATTCTATTTCTCTCGTCATGTCACTGCAATAACACGGCTAATTAGTATTTCTGGGGGAGTTGCCTATGAATGACCCTGAAAGGACATTGAGTTCATGGGGCTGCACAAAGCCACAGTGAAATGACAAACTCCCAATTCCAACACTTCCAGCTTCACCAGAAGTCTGAAAATAGGGGGAGATAAACCCATGTTAACTCATTCTGTTTCAGCCATAGCTCCCAAAAAAGCATCTTCTCACACCTCTGAGTCTCTTCTATACTTTGAAATCAAAGGGTAGACCAGTTTAAGTGCAGAAGAGTTCATTGTTTGACTGATTTCCTTTTAATTTCACTCATAACCGCAGGAAACCCAATGCCTCTGATGATTAACAACAACCACAAAAAAAAAAAAAAAAAAAAAAAAAAAAAAAAACAAAAAAAAAAAAAATCTAAAAAAAAAAAGCACTAGCAAACAAAATCTCAACAAGAAATGTAAATAGGTTAAATTTCAAAGACTGGGTGACCTGTTGTTTTCCCAGCAGGGAACAGTGGTCACAGTGCTGTTTCAAACAGACTGGTCAGAAAGCCCTGGCTGGCTCTGGGCTGCAAATCTTCCCAGGCATTTCTGAGCAACCTGCTACTGAGCACTTCGGCTTTTACAGAACCCCACAATGGGTCAGGTTGGAAGGGACCACAGTGGGTCATCTGGCCCAATCCCCCTGCTCAAGCAGAGTCATCCCAGAGCACACGGCACAGGACTGTGTCCAGACTGTTCTGGAATACCTCCAGTGAGGGAGACTCCACACCCTCTCTGGGTGCTCTGTTCCAGAGCTCGGTGACTGCAGAGTGAAAAAGTTTTTTCTCCTGTTCAGGTGTAAATTCCTGTGCATCAATTCCTGCCCGCTGCCTCTTGTGCCGTTGCTGGGCACCACCGAACAGAGCCTGGTCCATGCTCTGACCCCTCCCTGCGGGCACTGACAGACATTGAAGAGCTCCCGTCTCAGTCGTCTCTTCTCAGGGATGAAGAGCCCCAGCCCCCTCAGCCCTTCCTTCTAAAAGGTCCAGTCCCGTCACCATCTTTGCTGCCCTCCGCTGGAACCGCTCCAGGAGTTCCATGTCTCTCCCGTACCGAGGAGCCCAGAATTGGACAGAGCGGAACACACCGAGCACGGGAAGCCCGTGCCACCCTGGAGAGCCAACCCGGGGTGACACCGGCGGCAGAAAGACGCGAGAGCGGAACGAAAACCCCCCACAACCCCTCAGATACCCCAGCCCAGCCGCGCCCCCGCCTCACCCAGCACAGCCATCTGCCCCGCCATGTCTGCCCGTGGCTTCGGCTGCTGACGGCTCCTTCCGGGCCGCGCGCGGTACGCCGGGAACGGTAGTACGCATGGCCCACCCGCCCCGCTCACGTCAGCTGCTGCTGGGGGTGAGAAAACCACAACTCCCAGTGTGCATCGCGGTGCGACCGGTTTCGGCGGGTACCAGCCAATGGACGGGAAGGTGCGTTACCCGTTAGCAGGGGAGGCGGTGTGTACCCTCTCGGAGGCGCATGCGCAGACCCGCAAGGGGCAGTAGCGCTGGCTCCTGGGAGCGGTAGTCCCGGGCCCTGGCGCCATGGTGCCCTGCGGCCTCCCGCCGGCGTGAGGCGTCAGAGACCGCGGCTGAGGCAGTCCCTTCTTCCTGAAGCCCTCTCTGATTTCAGCTAGAAAGTACCGCCGAGTTCCCTCCGCTGCCACGGTTTCGAGAGAGACCGGCCGCCGTGTCTTTTACACGGTCAAGGGCTGTAGAAAGGAGACATTGTTTCTTGTGAGCAGTGTGCAAGGTAGAAGCTTTCCGCAAACCAAGCACACCGATTCTCAGAACTTTACACTAAATATGCATTTCAGCAGACAAAGAAATCACGCGTCACCGGCTACAAGTTACCTAGTTCTCTTATTAATAATGGTCGAGGGAGATTTCCGTCTTGGCCCCCTGGTATTTAGAGAAGCGAGGAGAGTGCAGGTGGAACCTGCTCCAGGAATGCATCCTGGAGGGGCAGGATTGGCATCCACCCTGAGCAGTGCAGTGTGAAGTACAGGGTGGGTTTGCTCCTCCCCTCTGCTCTGCTCTGCTCCGCTCTCATAAGGAGCAATGGATTTTCAGGTCCTGGCAGAGCAGGTTTCTGTTTCAGGCAGAAATTAATTGAGAGAATCTGGTGTTTCCTTAATATAGTTTAAGTTAGAAGCTTTTTAATAGGAAATATTCATAAATTAGTAGCTGGTAGCAAATAGCATAGTGGAAGAAAAGTTAGACTAAGTTCTACTGCAGTTAACTATCTCCAGCATCTCTGCTTCTCCTAAGTGATGGAAAGATACATAACCCAAAAGTAATTCCCAGGAGCTCACTACTTAAAAGCTTCTTCTATATGCAAAGAAAGTGGCACCACTTTAACTTGATAATAAAAAATGTATTAATCCTCCAGTTATGGTTAACATACAGTGATGTGCTTCATTCTCAGCTGGGAAGGTGGAAACTTCAGAAAGGGAAGAGAACATTAAACCATTCACCCTCCTTAATTACTCATGATCTGACGGTTTCCTAATTACTTAGGTAACTTAATTTCTTTTCTTAATTTCTTTTGGATACTTTGATCATGTTTCTTGAAGCGGGACCATTGTAATTGTGCTCATTCTTTAGTGAGGGGAACTCGTAATGGTTATTTACAGAATTTCTTCACCTATGTAACTTATGAGCCAGCACTTTGTGTTTTGTGCCACTGTCAGTGGGTGGTGAGCAGAAAAAAAGGTTTAGCACAAACAGGGTGCACAATCAAACTGGATTTTGCACATGATTTTGATATTTAATACCAGCCTTTTTTAATACATAGGGAGCATAGGGAAATATGATGCTGCAGAGTGAAAATATATAGGGATGTGTTTTAAAAAATACTCATTTCAGAGATTTCTTGCCGTTCTGGAGCGTAGGCCAGGCTTTGATTTTTGTCCTTGAGGTTAAACCTCTGAAAGACTTTGGGATCACTTGATACCATACCTGCCCAAGGACAGAACTCAAATGCCCTTTCCTGTATAATTTCCATTCTGTTTCTCCATGGCAAAGCAGCTTAATGAATTCAGTGTGTCAGTCAAGGCCTCCCCACCTGACTGACTCTCTGGAGGCCTGGCTGTTCCCTGCAGGATTACACAGCACGGGCCACCTGCCTGGGAGTCAAGTCAAGGGGAGCATCTCAGCAGGCTTTCTGCCCTGCAGCAAGGCTGTGCCATGCCAGAAGCTTCTGCAGAAGCCACCAACTCTCCTGTAGCTGTTTTGGGCTGCTGCAGGGTTTGAAGGCTCAGTCCACCACTCATATTCTGTAGTCCCTTGGAGGCAACACATGGTCATCAGCAGCTGATTCAGATGAAGTCTGGAAGTGCCTAATTCTTTCCCTCCACATTTTCTCCATGACCTGTTAGGACCTGCTCATGGATACTCCTGGACTCTGCACAGAGATGCCAGACTTGTCTTGCATCTGCAAACTAGGCAGATCTAATCCTGCTGATCTTGTCCTTGTGTTTTTGAGCATTCCCCCAGTTTCTTCTGTATCAGCTTTTTTTACCTACTCTCTTTTGTGAGAGGCAGACCTGTCTCCATTTTCCTCCATTGTCTGAGGAGTGCTGCACTGAGGGATGGGTTGTTCGGGAGCAGAAGGGAGCATTCAGTGTTTCTGGAGAAAAAGGCTTGATTTTGCACAGAATAACCCAATGTTCATTGGGCAATAGAGGCAGAGGGAGGGAAAGCTATGGGTAGCCCCTGCCCCACAGAGTGCCTCACAGGGAAATCATAAATGTGGTAGGGGGGCAGACACTGCAAGGCTGCTCTTTGTTTTCCTGGGATGCTGTGCTTTTGCCACTTCCCTGTAAGAGCAGGCAAGGCACATACTCTGTGGTGAATGTCCTCACCTGAGGGTGGGCAGTGCAACTTCAGACCTGCACAGCTCCTTTGCAAAAGCTGTGATAAAGCTTCCCTGGATGCCCCTGACTGAGGGGGTGTGAGGTGCTGCAGTGCCAGGGGCTGCTGGTCCTGTGCTGCTTGCCTTGGATACCTGGGCTGGGCCACATCAAGTGGCCCTTGGCCACCACTCACCCCGACACCAGCCTGCCTCTGACTTGAGTGCAAAGAGGGTGTGCAGCCAACTCCCTCCGAGGGGCAGGGCAAATGCTTGTTTATCCTTCTTAGTGCATCTGTTCACTCTGGTAGTAAGCTGTTTATAACATTTCAGACGCTTTTCGGGGATTAATTTCCTTCAAGGGGCTGTTCTTTTCCCCTGGTGCTTTGATAGGTGGAGGTAAACATGTTTTTGTCTGCAAGTAGCTTGAGGGAGAGAGTTGTTCTTACAACGTAAGAGCAGAGGCTGGTTTTAAAAACAGTCTCCCATCAGATGTGAACTGGTGTCTGCAGGAAAAATCCTGCTACACTGGGGATTATCGCTCAAACCCTCCACCTGTGATGTGCTAAACACAGTTCAAGCACTCGGTGTGCGTGGAATCAAATACAGCTTGTTTTCATTTGCAGGGTGCTTTGCATCAGCTGTATCCTTGCATTTGGAGAAAAGGGAATTGAGTTTGCAAAGCATCCTCTTTTCTGCTGTTGTACAAAACAGGGTTTCCTCTTTCTAGGGGTTAGTCGGTGAGTGCTTTCTGCATTGTCTCAATCATTTTAAAGCCAGTGTCTAAAACTGAAACACAGGGTACTGGGATATGGTCAAAGCACAGTGTGATCCCATCAACCCAGGATGATCAATCCGTGTTTTCCCACTCTGAAGGAAGAAGGGAGAGAGGGATTGAGATCCACTTTGGAGGTGAAGAGTAGAATCAATGTCTCTCTGGGAAGGGAGGTGATTGATGCTAGGAATTTAGGAGATCTGAAATTTAGAATCTGAAACCTCATTTTTTGTTTTTAACTTAGGTAACAGTGCCTTAGTGCAAGCACATTGTCAGAATTGCAAAGGTCACTGATAGATCCTTTCCCTAATTAAAACATTGATCTTCTCCTGCTGTATATGCTTGGGAAGGGGAAGGATTTCACCAGCCTTCCTCTGACAGACAGTTCAATGTCAGGCAGCTGGATAGAGGAACACAGCCTTCAATTTAGATGCAGAAGTTTCCATTAAAATTCCAGCATATAGCCTAAAGATTTCTGGCTCCTGTTGAGCGACTGACTGGCCATGGCTGGGCAGGGGTCTGCTGAATTCCCCATTAGCCACAAACTCACTCCCCAGCTGGAGGCAGCAGGAGCAGCTCGGGGCTGCTCCTGGTATCCACAGCCCCGGAGAGGCGAACCAGGAGGCGTGGGAGGAGTGCAAGGATCTCCCAGCAGATGTCTCTGCCATGCAGCATTCCTTCCCCAGATGGCTTTCGGTGTCTGACACATACCTGCAGATTCATATAAAGCATATTAACCTTTAGCAATAGTTATACAAAGTCTTGTAAAGGCGTAAATCATGGAAACCGTGCCACGTTTTTCATTACAGTTTATTTAATTGCTTTAACATACCCATTTCACTGAACCCTCATGAAACAATTTTGAGGTTAACAATGAAATTACTACTTCCCCTTTCATGAATACAGTTGCTGTGATACCCGTATAATGTAACCCAGTAGATATCGAGGAAAAACAATCTGGAAGAGAAAAGAGATTTTCACATATTTTTCCTCTATCCCACTTTTATACTTGAATTTCAGTTGGTCCAAATGCTGATGCAGCTTTCTGTGGTGTGAAAAATAATCATAAAACCAAGAGACATTTTACTGAAGAGGCAAAGCAGTTTGGCACTTACTGGTCTGGCAACTGAGAGTTTCTCTTCCTGCTTGACCACAGTGAAGTAGTTGCAAGGCCAAAAGGCAGCTGTGAGCTTGGCTGAATTCTCCCCAGCCACAGCAGCCTGGGGTAGTGGGCCTGAATCGTGGCTTGGCTTGGATTGGTGCTGGTATCTGGAACACATCATCCACCTGCTCAGCTTGGGTGTCCTGTGTGGGAGCAGGGACAGTGGTGCTGCACAGGGTGACAGGAAAAGTGATTGCTCCTCACAATGTTTGCAGCTCCTCGCTGTGGGAAGGGCTGCAGAGCTCAAGGATGGGACGGCTGGGACTCTCATCATCTGCGCCAATCATCGTGGTGATAATGATAATGAACAAGAGTCCCAGCAGTCTCCCAGGAGGCCACTTTACCTCGTTCATGTTGTTGCTGTGTATATGAAATCCATACAGATGTCAGTCAGGCTTGTCAGTTTGGTCTATTGTAAATGACAACAGAAGGATAAACACAAGAATGCACTCAAATATAGCTGCTTGAACAGTGAGCTCCCCAGGCAAAGGAAAAGTTTTGCAATAGATTCGGATAGAGAAAACTCCTGCTTTTCTTTTTTTTTTTTTTTGGTGGAGTACTGAGGCTGAAGTATCAGAGTATGTGTTTTACATTTGTTCTTTTCCTGGAGGTATCACCTACAGTACCTCAGTGGGTTTGTACACTGGATAAGAACTTTTGGGCCTTTACTGTGAATCTCTTGACTGGCACAGAAGATCTATTTCAGTCATCACTTAGAAGTAGTGTTACAGAACTCCAGGAGCATCTATGCTCTGCCTGTTTTCCTGAAGACCTAGCTCTCTGGCCCATATTGATTCCAATCCAGGAAGAAATAATAGGTAAGAGCATGTATTCCTCTTTACACTGTGTGAAGCAGAGGAACACTGAAGGTCAGTGACTCAAGAATAGATAAAAAGCCTGGAGAGCCAATAGAGTTTGAAAAAATGTATCTCAAAAACTGTTCCAGAGAAATCACAACAACATCAGCCTTCTTCCATTATTTTTAGGAATCTATATTAAGGAGTATCATCAAAGATTTTATGGGAGAGAAGTATCCTCATTTATAATTGCTCATTGGGCAAGGTGGTAGTGGCATTTCCCAATGATCTTTATTGTACACACCTGTCCATGCAGGAACCAGAGTTGCCATTATTGTGTAAATGCCCAGCATACTTCAGTTTAGTGGATACATGGTTCACATACAACTGAGATGTGAGCAAGCTCATCCAGCATGATACAAACTCAGTTTGCTGTCACTCCTGAGTGCCATATGTGAAACCAATAGCACTTGACAGCATAGCCCACCATGCTTCTCTCATACTCCAGACCCTCTGAAATAGGGAAAGAAATATTGAGAACACAGAAGAAGAAAACTGTGTCATCAGCCTAAGTCAAGGTCCTTAGTGTTGCTCTGTACCTTCCCAGAACCTCTGGTCAATTGGCAACCACTTCACATTAGTTGTTCCCTGTGCCAGGGCTTGCAACCTACCTGGAGGGCTCCTAAACCAATTTCTGACAGTATTGATGGAATCGTTCCGACATTACTCAGATTACTCTTACAAGACAAGCAAAGATGTCAGCCACACCACGTCTTCTTTTTTCAGCATCACTCCCCCGTGCACTGTCGTGTGAGTAGCAAGTGTCTGTTTAGCCTGGAGAGAAGTTTGTTGGAAGCAGATACTGTAAAGTTAGAGCCATTCCAGAAGAAGTGTGCATATCTAGGGAAAATGATCCACCCACAGAAGCAGAGATTAGCCTTTCTGTGCAATCACAATAAAATAAAAGTCCCCTGCCAGTTTTCTCTCTCTTTCCTGAATGATTGCACTGTGTGTAGGTCTGCTGGACTGTATCAACACCTTCGTGCAGCCCATAATTCATTGCCATGCTTTTGGCTCTGTCCTGTTGCTCAGATATGCAAGTGCTTGAAAAATCAGCTACTGCTTATGCGCACCCAAGCACAGGCAGAGACTTTACAAGATATGCAAAATCTGTGTGACAGTATATTTGTGGGCACTGAGCCCTTAAGCTTCAGAATATTTTTACCAAATACAAAATACTGATAAAAATGCAACAGTATGTTTATGTTGTGGTTCTAAGAAATATTTCTGACTGTGTGCAAAGAGTCTCATTGGGCTGTACTGCTTTCTTTCTTTTTTTTTTTTCTTTTTTTTTTTTTTTCTGTTTTCAGTACAGAGCACAGAGGGCTCTGTGGCTGTTGTCACGCTGAGGTGCTCCCACAGCTCCCACAGCTGCAATTAAACAGAGTGAGGGAGGGATTTCACAAGCTCAGAAAGGGGTAGTAGAAGTATATCAATTTCTGCTGAATTGTTGGGACAGAGAATGCGTCTCTTCATATGGTCTGGAGAAATCCCAAATGTTTCCCATCTCGGTATAATGCTCTTCTCTTTCTGTCAGTCAGTCCCAAAGTGAGCAGAGCTGACAGATGTCGATTCCTTCAGCTTTTCACTTTCCTAGGGACCTTGACAGCTTCAGCTGCTGAACCACAACTTACCTTTTTTTTTCTTCTTACCTGTTTACTCCCACTGTAGCTGTTCCCTCTCTCATGAGGAGATGTAGATTCAGTTCATGCAACATCAGTACTTTACCCTCATTTGCTGAAAAGGATCCAAGGAACAATACAACAAACTACCTGTCCTTCTCTCTCTGCTGTTTATTGCAGTCACCTTTGTCTGTGCTTTCATTTCAGAAGCAGTTAGGTATGACAGAAATGCTGTAGGATAGACACAGATATACAGTGCTGTGCCAATCAAAAAAAAATACAGTATAAAAAACCTACAATATGCATATCAGCAAAATAAAACAAATGGAAAAGAAAGGTGTTGCAATTTCAGTAGTAATGAATAACCCAAATTGCAAGATCTGTCTTGTATCCTTGTTGCTATTACATTAATTTAAAGCAAAACAATAGTTGTATCTCATGCTCTGTATGGTCACAGTTCCTAATACACAGCTTTTTGAAGTTGGATTATACATTCTGCCTCACTATATGGAAAATATGACATGTCTGGATAGTTCCAAAGTGTACAGGATTGGAAGCCAAATAGTTAAAACACTTTGGTAATTTGATTTTGTACAGGGGATATCCCATAAAATAGCACTGTGTTGTCTGTTATCTGCAATCACTGAGGATTAGTAATTCACTGCCATTTTGTTCTTCTTTCTGATTGCTGTGTGTGAGTAAGAATTCTATGGATAAACCTCTTTCTGCATGACTTTTACATATTTTAGTTTTGAATTCTCTGGCCCTAAAATCTGAGCAGGACAAGCAAAAACTTTTTTTAGACAAAAAGCTCTACTAGCTGAAATCTTTCCCTAGTTCTCAGAACTCCTTTTTACTTTTTTTTACAGCAAACTGATAGATTTTAGTTCAAATATGTGATAAACAGGAGCAGAGATCTTCCTGTAAAAGGCAGTCCTAAGAAAAATGCAGTTTAGTTTGCAGCCTGCAATAATGAGATGGTTCATGGAGGGCCTGTCAGGAAGAGCAGCTTGCCATCTCTGTGCCATTTTTAAACAATGTGTATTATCTATCTTTTTTTCCCTCCACTTTTTACAGAAATACGAAGCTTTCTCTATCTTGTACTGAAGGATGACAACAGAAATGGGAAAAAAAGCCACTTTTCTTTTTAAACACAAAAATTTTAATTGGCTTGGGCCAAGTGATTTTTGTTGGGTAATGGATCCACCTCTCTGCTCCTCCTGCTGCAGATCCCCATCCAGCTGGCTGCTTTGTAGCCTCCCTTGCACCGACACTGTGGGGCACCACTGGCTTTTCCAGCTGGGGGAGCATCAGCAGAGCCCTACACACGAACACAGTGACCACATTCGTGCCCCTCTGGGGGGAGTGCAAAGCCCAGTAATGCTGTCTGGTAGCAGTCTTCAGGCCTCCCTTTCAGCAGGTAACCCAAAAGTCCATTGTAAACCCATCTATGTAACAATATTTGGTGCTGGAAAAACCTGAGAAAGTCAGGACTGGGGAGAAAACTGTTCATGATAGAAGAAAAAGCCTGCATTTGTTGGGTAGTGCTTTAAACCAGTGGGAAGTGTCTGGTTCAGCCTGCTCTCTCTGCTGTTATGCCTTTTCCACATCTATTTCCCAGCTCTTACTTTTTTAATATAGAATAAATGTTCTGTCTGTAATTACATTTAAGTTATGCTATGAGATTATAACATTCTGCTTTTCTGTATGAGCAGGGTCTGTTCCATCTGAATTGCAAAATGGATAGAGGATTGCAGTAGTTAGAGAAGGAAAAGCCAAATTAGACCAGAGTCCATCATCCTGTGAGGGTATGATATAACACTGTGACAGAGGCCATATCAGATATTAAATTGCTATAATACAGAAATGTTTTACACTTTCTTAAATTATAATGAGAAAGAGCAGCCCAGGAGTGGATTTCTTATCAGTGCAAGAGCTGGGTTACTATAAGAGCAGGAGGTAATGCACAGACTATTAGAAGACACAGTCTGCCCGGTTGGTTCATGTGGTTAAACCTTTACCAGCCTCAGCCCTGCACATTTGGAACCGTAAGGTCCTGGATGAGCTGCTCTCACACTTCCTAGCAGAAGGGCCTGGTTCTGTTCTTGGGTCTTGAAATAAAATCAATGAAAGCCCAATGGGTCCTTGCCCATTGTTTTGAAACAAAGCAGTTCCTGGCTCTGCACTTCCCAGAGGCAGGAGGGGGCTCTGTGCCGTGGTGGATCCAATCTGTCCCCAGGCAGTCCTGTGCCCTCACAGGAGGCACTGGGCAGCTGGAGGTGCTGGGTTTGTGCTTAGCACCTGAGGGCAACTCTGGTGTCTGGCTGGGAGGATGAAAAATCCCATGGCATGTTTGCAGAGGAAGAGATATAAACCTTTTGGCATCCTGTCTGGTCCCAAAATTAAATGGCTCAATTCTGCTTAACTTCTTCATTTTAATTGATGCAGCTGTAACTGATGCCTTGTTTCACCCAAACAGAAGCGGGCTTTGAAGTAGCACTTTAAATGTATATACATTCACCTCCATCCCCCCAAATGTCAAGTAAAACAGCATTTTAACACTTCTTGTTAACTGGTACTGCACATTAATGCAGTTGGGAAACCGTCACTGTACAAATATCCTCTTTCATAATTATTTTCTGTAAATATCTTTTCAGCAGAGTATGATACCATGGAATAGAAATGCTTTTATAGTTTTCTGCTTCTGGAGATATTGAGAGACAAGGAATATCTTTAGTGCAGTGCTTTAAACTCTCACAACAGGTTTTTTTTCTCTCAAAACACTTGTAACAAAAATACATTGCACCAGGTGCCCTGGTTTCATTTCTGCATGCTCCCTTCTCAGAGGTTTCACATAACTCAGAAATGGAAAGTCAAACTACACAGCGTGTATTGGCTGCTGATGGGCATATACACAGGGGCAGACTAATAAAAATACTTTATTTTTTCTCAATACAGTGCACATTTCCAGTGCTGAGTAAATACTAAACGCAATGGCTGAAAGATCCTGTTACCAAGGCAACCACCTCCCATATTATCCTTAAATATATATACATAGTTCATCTGCTACTTGAAAAGAAAAATACCCAAGATTTGCTGAACTGAATTCTTGATGAGATCTGTCTTATAAAAGGCTAAATGTTGTGGGTGCCTCAGACTGGACTTTCAGGTTGACAATAAGAGCAAGAACAGAAGCTGATGGAGAGGATAATGATTTTCAAGTTGCAGAGTTATGACCAAGTTGTAGAAAATGGTGTTAGGACAAAACTTTTCTAAGGCCTGTCCATGCCATAAGTGGCTTCAGAGAATTAATATGCATAATTTTTTCATAGCACTTCCTTCTGAGACAGCTCTTGTAGCTTGCTATGTTAGACAGACCAATGTATTTCTGTAGTAATTCCTGTAATGAATGAGCCTAAGCAAAGCAATGCACAGTGGAATAAGGCAAAATAAAAAAAATTGTACAGCAGCCTGTACATTTTGCTGGTACTTTTTATTTCCCAATGCATATTTCTGATATTAGAGCACACCATATCCTACAGCTGGCAAGAGGTCATAATTCAGTGCTGCTCCAGAAGACTGAAGAGTATAGTTGAGGCATCACATGTGCAGTAGATCTTTCCCAGCTTTCTCAGCCATGATTGACTTTTTTTTTGCCATAAATGTTGATTTTGAGGGCCACTCAGCTGTAGTTGTCACCCAATGTGAAAATAAGAGTTCCCTCACTGAAGGTTTAGTTCTTATGCATGTGCAGTGTCAGTTTACTTTAGGACTGAAAATTAACCCAGCAGCAGCACCCCAGCAGAGAGGGAGGCTGAAAGCCAAGATCTTCATGGCCTGACCTGAACCATCCTTGGAGGCAATCTTTGGTTTCATGGCAGGTGGCCTGTGCAGTACAAATACATCAGTGGACCTTGCACTGGACAAGTTTGCAGCTTCTTGTCGTCATCATGAATTCAGTGAAGCTCTACAGTTACTAATAAGTTCTGTATTCAGGCTTTAGGTGTTACCTTAAAAAAAATAAAAAAGAATATTTAAATAGATCCAGCTTAGTGCCTTATCCCAGTAGCTTGGGACACTAAATGAAGTTATCTATGATGGTGTTAATCACCCCATGTGTCTCTGAAGTGCAGGTATAAAAGCAGATATAAAAGGGGTCACAGAATAAGCTTGAGGAACAATGAAATTGTATTAGGTGAGACTTTCCTCTCCTAGTGGAGTCTTAACCCCAGTCTGTCTCTCAGAGACATAAGTAGTGAGGCAATTCACAAATACTTTTTCCATCTTCTCTGTTAAGTCTAAGAATTTTTTGTTCAGAACTAGAGAAATTCACCTGTGGGGCACAAAAATCTCTCTCTGCTTTGCTTTCCTTTTTTTAACACTGAAAGAAGTGTCTGTGCCTTCTCTCAAATCCTGTAATAAGGCTAGGAGGTCCTTATCCATGGCCCTCAGTTGGCTTGCTCTCTCTCCATGCCTTGAGTCCAAGTACTTTCAGCTCTTTCCAGCATCTCAGAAATGACACCATTCTGTTTCCATTTTTAGAAAATACCAGGGATACACTGAGGCTGAGAAAAATCCTTGCTCCTAAATAAGCTGTGCTGGGTAAAACTTTCCCTGTCTCATTTCTTCCCCAGTCTTTTCAGAGGCCTCCCTGGTGTGGTCCTAAAGGCGGTGCTCATAATTAGGGAAACTCATCATTCCAAGCACAATTGATACAGTGCTTTTGTCAGTTATCCCCCAATAGGGATAATGCTATTTTATCCTTAAATCCAGAGGTTAAATGCATTTTAACCAAAGTCCCCAAACCCGATGCTTAACTGCAGTGTGTATGAGGTCTGTCCCGTACAGTCGTCCTGGCTCACCAACAGATGCTCAAGGAATGCACCCTCCCCTTGGAGACCTCCGTCCATCTGGAGTTCCCAAGCAGCCCTTAGGCTGCACTTCTCCCTTTTCATCAACAATAAGCTCCTTGCTCACAAAACCCTCCGGGAATGTGGATTACACAGGCATGGAAATGGGATTTTTAGTAACAAGTGGCCAAATGTTCAGACATCTCCTCTAAAGACATTTATGCTTCTAGTGAAAGAAAGAGCCTGATCCCTATAAGGAGTCTATTTCTAAATTAATAATAATTTTTAAACCCCCTCAAGTCTGAGATACATTAAAATACAAGGTGACATTTGAGTATGTGCTGTGGGTCAGACTCTGATGCTGTAAGGCACATTGAGTACTGTTTTACTTGCAAGTAGTTCCATTAATTTCAGTGACCCAGTTATGGAGTAAGACACCACTCAGCAAGAGAAGAGATGTTAAAAATCTGCCTGGAATATTTGATGATAATTTGATTTCTGTACTGCCTTCCAGACCCAGTCACCCCATTCTGCTTTCACCATAGTGTAGCGTCTCTTTCATAGATGCTGACATCTCTAGACGGCTGTCAGCCCTTGTGATGAAGAATATTAGAATAACATTGCAGCTGTGTCAATAAAGCAGATACACATCCATTCATGAAGAGGATATTTTTGAGCAATTCTTGTAAAATTCCATGGTTTATTCTCTTCTAAGTTGATATTCACGTTTCTGTGACTATGGTAACTTCTGTGCATTTGCATATTGTCGGCTGTGCAGCCACAAAAGGAGATAATTGATTTTCTCCCCAAAGTAATTTGGTGCTCTTCACTTCAGAGATCATCCTTTGGATTATTGACTCCTTATTATTAGTCATTTGCAAAATTATTGCTATAGCTATGAGGTTCATAGCCCTGTCAGACTTTTTGGCTTCTTTTCTTCTGGGTTTTCTTCCTGACCAGGCTTTAATCCTCTTGTACTTGAGAAGAGAAAAAAAAAAAAAAAAAAGCCCAGCCAGCTGTACTGGCACCTCCTCCCGTAAGGCTGACATTTCAAATCAGTTCTTTATCAGCACATGCTTCTTGCTTGCCTTTACGATAGCCTCAAAAAAATGTTGCAAAGAGCTTGGTCAGTGGTGATAACCTCTCCAGTGCACTGACCTACAGCAAGGAGAGGAGTGTTTCTAAGCAGCTACAGTATAGTAGCAAATAAGTAGTTTGTACTCGACTACACTGTCACTCTTTTCAGTGTTTCATATTTGGACTAGAACTGTGCCTATGTCCCCCCCTTTTTTTTTTGTTTCAAATATATTTATAAAACTTCAGCATAAAGCCTCACTCCAGGCTAAGTGGTACATCAACATTAATAATATTATTTACTCCAAAATTTTCAAATTTCTCAGAATAGCTTTTGAAGACTCAGTGGACCTAATGTGGGAGCCTTTTTGGCTTGGGTTGGACATTCTTTTAATGACAAAAGGTGAAGTTAATGGTTTAGGAAAAAAACCCCAAATGTATTGACAGCACTTTCAAGTGCTTACTTTCAAGTGTAATGTTCAAAGCATTTAGGACTTCACAGAAGTGGTAGGTATAATATGAATTTAAGGTAATATTTGAGCTTCAGACACAGCTGTTTCTCTGTTCACACTCTATTTTCATAGTGGCATTTCTCAGGCTCTGCTCTATTCTAACACTGCAGGTAGCAGTGGGAGTGACTCAGTGCTTCCATTACCATCTGCAGTTCCCTGCCTGTGCCTTTGTTGATTTCTGGCTTGTAGTTAAGGTAACCATTGAGTAGAGAGGACCTGGTGTTGTGCAGTTGTATCTGAACTAGGCACAGAGGTGAAATGATGGAGCTGTCACAGTCAGGCTCCATGGCAGTAGCGTGGTTGGCCATTCATGGCACTTCCACATCACACATTATTTTGGTTGTAAATCAAGCTCTATGAGCTTCCTGCCAAGCTCACCATCCTGTGGGAAAACAATGTGGAACTGGAACCCAAATACATATGTATGGTTTCACTGATGTCATGACTCCCTTAGTGTTGGAGAAAGACTGATGTGGAGAGATGGTGTTTTGGGACAAAACATGGAATAACAATAAGGGCTGTGACCACTGATAGCATTTCTTTTGTTGTATATTTCAGCAGTTAATACTGCTGTTACTTTCAGCAGTATTAATGTGCAAATACACAAACTCACTTTCCTTTCTCTTTATTAGGAGCCGTCCTTGTCTGCCTGTGAAGGGCTCAGGATCACCTCAGGAGGAGAGCTCTGTATGTCCTTAGTCTTAGCCTAGCCCTGACAGGCAGGTCTCTCATCTCAGCCATATATTTCTCCAGTAAAGGTGATTCTGCAAACTCTACTGTAAACTTGTTCCGTTGCCTAACTTGTCCAATAGTTACAACATTTTCTTATTATTTAATCTAAATTCCCCCTTGCTGCATCTTAAACCCATTGCTTCTTGTTCTGTTCTTGTTCTCTAATGAGAATAATTGGTCTGTGTCATCTCTGTAACAGCCCTTTGCATATCTGTAGACAGTAATGCTTCCCCTCAGTCCTCTTTCCTCCAGACCTAGCAGCCCCTGCTCTCATAACCTTTTCTCAGAGGTCTTATTTACTAACTCTTAAATCATTTTTGTTGCTCTCATCTGAACTCTCTCCAGTGTCTCTGTCTGTTTTAAAATGTAGTGCCCCAAAATGAGTGTTGTTCTCCGAACGAGGCCTAGCTGGTGCTAAGTAGAGCAGAATAATTATCCTGCTTGTTTAACATGAGGTATTCCTCAGCATGGCTCTCGCCTCGGCTGCCAGAGCTCTATCCCCTGGCCTCCCCATCCATTTGTTATCCTCTGCAACCCTGCAGAAAAAAGGAGCTTTCTAAGGCAAAGTTTTTAGGGCAAAAAGAAATAAATTAAATCCTGATATCTTCATTATTCCCCTTTCCAAAGGGAAGGCGCTCCCCTCCTCATCTACTCCCAGCATGGAGGGGCTGGCAGTGTCTCCACTGTCCCCCCACAATTCCATGGTGGCTCTTGGATAAATCCAAGCGCTGAGCCCGGGCTGGGGGCTGCAGGCCCACAGCACAGAGCTGTGTTTGGGCAGTGCTGACCCAGGGCTCACCTTTGGCTGAGATGCACCCCATCATTTTTGGTGTGGATGCACTGTTAAGCTCTTGGCCAAGCCTTGTGACTCAACCATTGAGTTTTCCCAGTCCGTCTGGAGACCTGCACAGAAGCCTTGTGTAGGTGGGAAGGACAGGTCTGGGGAGTGGGGGATGGCTACCACCAGAAACAGCAGGGTCACAGGATGAAGAGCATGTTAATTTTTTCAGTCCAATTCAGTGAGTGGAGGATAGCTTCAAAAAAGTTATCAAAGCAATCGGTTTTATTTTGTTTTCGTGCTCACACCAGGAACAATTTGCTGGAGCATCATTCCTGGTATTTGTTTGGGCACTTGGTGTTTAAGGCTCGAGGGGTGAGGATGTCCAGCAGCATGGGAACTGCAGGGGCAGCATGGCCTCACAGGGATGGCTCAGTGCTGGTGACAGGCAGGCACTGCTTTGAAGCTCCCTTGCAGATAGAAGCTAAGAGATTATTTCCAATTCTGTGCTGGCTCACACCTGTGAGAGCTGAGGTGCTGATACCCTCAGAGGTACATCATTCAAGGAGAACATGGGCAAACTTGGGATAGTGTTCTTAATATCAGCCACCACCATTTTGTGTACGAGCCTCTAGCAAAACTTGTGTCACTTTGTGCTACAATTTACACCCAAAATACGGGGACAGTGATACTTCCAACAAGTGCCATGTGACATACTTAAAATGTTTGACAGGCTTTGGGGTTAAATCCAGAGCCCTCTCTTTCAAATATCCCCTTTGACTTTGCAGAGCTTGGAGTCAGCCCTGGAGACCCTCTCACTGGAAGTGCTGCTAAAGATGATTACTTCTTTCAGAGATCAAGACAATACCTGCTGACACACTGTTTTGCCTGCAAAGAATTAAAAACTCAGCGAATGAATTCTGCATAAATGTTGCAGACAGACTTCGAGAGAGAATGCGAGTGGTAAAATTACACCCACATCTCAGGCACCCTGTTCAGCAAAGGTGCTGGACCAGAGCTTTGGCTTTGCTGAGTCCACATTTATTGAAGCAGAGTGAGAAACTGGTTATGATTTCCTGACTCTGTGTCTGGCTGCCAGCCCAAACCAGGCTGGGACAGCCGGGGAGCTGCTCTCATGTAGCATCTAACAGCATGTCCAAGGCCTTAGTCCCAGTGCATACGGATGGTATAACCTGGGCACATCCCTCTGCCCTTCTTTCCCTTTCTTGTCTCTGCCTCCCCTGCTGACATGGCCCTTGGAGCAGAGGTGGCAAAGGAGCAGCAGCGCAGTCTGAGGGAACATTTCAGTGCTGGCAATCAATCATGCATGCAGGTAGCCCAGCTTTTCTCTTTTACTTCAGCACCTCTTAGGCGATGCAGAGAATGTGCCCAGGATTTACGAGGCTCGTGCTGAATGCAGCATCACTGCCTGCTACATTTTTCCACCTCGGTGCACCAGTATGCTGCTTAATAGACCTCTGGCATAATGTGCAACAGCACCCAGCTCTGTACCTTAGAGCTAAAAATGAGGAGACAGGAAGAGATGAACTGCATAGCTGTTTTTCATGCCGCACGAAGGGAAATTACACAGGAAGTAAGTCACCTCCTGGAGAGACCAGACACGAGAGGAGTTATCTTTCTCCGTTAAATTAAAGAGAATGATTAAATGGCAGATAGTTCGAGCACGTCGGGCAGATACTGCACAAGCACTTTTCTTGCTAAGAAAGTAACCACGTAAGTTACTGACTGGCTTTAAAATGACTGAGAAACTGTGGTTGTAAAAAATCACTACTACTAATTTACCTTCTGGCAGGTGTAGGAACCAGCTTTGGCTCCAAGTAGTACTTCATGCAGTACTACAATACTGCAGCTTGTAAAGAGTGCCTGAACATGTGGGGACATGGTGTCTGGGTTGCTCCATGCTTGACTGCTGAGCTTGAATGGCTCTCGCAAAAGCTTCCCATATTGAGCAAAGAACTGTGAAACCCAGCCCCGGCTGAATGCATAGTCTGCTGTCTCTTTTGGCTTTGCAAAGGTATGCAACACTGGATTCACATAAACTGACTGAAGGTAGGGACACTGGAGCAAGGTATCCTCAAATCTCTTATTGCATCCAGCATCTCTTTGGCACTTCTTGTTAGCCAGGGTCAATAGACCTGCCAGAGGAAATCCTTTTCTCTTGCTGTCTCAACACTAACCCTGTTCTGTTTCAGTCACAGCAGGTGAAATAAACCAGAATGGTCCCTCCAAAGGGTTAGAGGGTTTTCAGCACAGCCTACATAGCAAAAGTCTCCATATCAGATCTTGTACCCAAGGAAAGATTTTTTTTTTTCATCTTTCTATTTTTGTCCCTTTTACTTCTCACCAGCTAGCACATTAGTCATATTTAAAGGAAAAGTACAGTTCATTTAAGACTGTTCCAGTCTATATGAAAACCTTTCCATTCATCTCAGCAGATGTTGGCACATTGTAAACTTGACTACTAAAGGACAGTCCCATAGGGAAAGGGATTCATCCCATCTCTAATCTCTCTGATTCTGGGGTTTAGATATTTCCTCTCAGTGAAGATTTTCCTCCACCAAGAAATATGTTCAAGGTGTTTGTAACTGGGGTTTAATTGGAACTGATCTGTACAAAAACTTCCCCTAAAATCCTGGTTTCCTCATAATAAGGAGGAAGGAATTGCTACAGCCAAATAAAGTTGTCTGCAGAGAGACCTGGCACAGTATTGCTACCCCACACGGGCCATTTCATGTAATCGAGCTTTAACTAACACCTACAGGCCTTTCAGCTCCCCAGGCAGCATGAAATCTGGGGGAATTTCCTTGTAGTCTCCTGCTCTGTCAGACTCCCAGCATTACCAAAAACTCTCTGAGTCAGTGGAATAGTAGTAAAAATAAAGTAGGGGTGTGTGAACTTATCTCTCATGTGTCCCAGGCTGGAGAGAGAGGTAGAAAAGCTTTGTTATTCACATCAGCTGCTTGTCTGGTTTCTGCTCTGACTGCAGTCTGAGGGCAGTAGGGGAAGGTGAACAGCACAACCTATCATTTGCAGTTCGTATCAAAAGCTGACCAAGGCAACTCGGCCCCTTTCTCCCCCACCCTTATAAATGATAGTGGTAACTTTTATGGGATAGCATAGGAAGGGATCAAATAGTTGTTATTATACCTTTCTCCTTTGAAATATATACTTCTAGTTGCCCATATATACTTTGCTACTCAGGTCCTAACAACGTGATGGGCTATCTATAAGCCTTTTTAAAAATAATCTTTGAAGGATGAGTGGGACAGAAAGCCCCCATGTCTTTTAGAGACCAGTCCTAAAAGAAGATTCCTTCTAAATCCATCTATTCCAGTTAATAGGGCTTGGCACAGCCACTATGTCTACTATTCCAGACCTTAAAAGATAATTTATAACAGAACTTTGAATGTTTCCTGGCTCAATGCATTTTTTAATATACTGGATCATTTGCATTAGTGTCTCTGTTCACCTTATATTTCATGAGTAAGTAAATTGTGGAAGGTTAACCTCTTCTATAAAAAAAGAGGACTTTATGTGGAAGTCAATATTGGCACAGCCTGGAGAAGAACTGTGTCTCAGCTGTCAGGGTGAGTGTTTTGTCTGGCCTTCATTGCAATTCTTCTGGTTTTACTCGGTCTTTCTTTCCTTTTACTTTTTTTCTTTTCTTTTTTTTTTCCCCTAAAGCTTAAAAAAGAAATTTAATAAACTAACATTAGCATCAAATTCTCTAAATTGCCAAGTCATATTCTGGCTAGCTTTTCCTCCATGCTGTGCACCACAGTGAACATTTATGCTTACTGCACATCCCTTCTTGAGTAATTTATAGCATTTAAAAGCTTAGTTGATCTTGTGGGCTGCTTGGTTCCTTGGTGCTTAAGTGGACTCTTGGCTCTGAGGCAGTGGCTCCAGGTCTAGCAGGGAGCAGTGCCCTCTCAGTGTTTGCTCCCCACTCATCCAAGGACATAACTAGCAGTATGAAAGATTTCTCCCAAGACTGATGCACACAATTAACTGAATTACTTCAACAGGGTGTAGATAGGATAGATTTAAAGTAGGACCTGTTACTGTGCCAGTGGCTGGATGAGGATCCTGCTGTGCCAGTCACAGGGGAAGAAAATCCTTCTCTGCCAGTTCTCAGTGAAGAAGTTCTTGCTGTGACAGCAGATCCAGCTCACATGCTTGATATAATGCCCTCAATTACCATATCTTTGTAATTATCATCCCTGTCTGATAAGTCTTGTGGAAACTATCAGATCTTGAGTAGAGGATCTAGGAGACTTGTAAGAGTATAATGTCTTGAATTGATCTGTCTGTTTAATGTTTCATCATTCTGCCACCGATTGATCATTCTTTGAATAAAATGATAGCATAGCTGTATGCCAACACTTGTGATTCATTTTCACTTAGCTAATCAAAATGTTGTTTCACAAGACCCTGATGATGTTCAGGATGCCTTTTAGGAGGTATTACCTTACACCAAGCTGGCTGACTCAGGTGGTCTTTTTCTTATAATGTTACCAGACCAAGCCTGATGATTTATGAGGCATGCTTTCCTCTAGCAAGTTCCTACGGGGGTGCAGAACTGTTCAATTAAAATGTTTTTCAGCTAGAGAGAAATAATAGTAAATATGATTTTTTTTTTGTTG
>VZTR01029882.1:166314-220697 GCA_013400775.1 Chaetops frenatus
GTTCTGATTTTTTTTTTTTTTTTTTTTTTTTTTTGACATTTGCTAACATAAAACTTTTAGCAAAGACTTTTACCAATTTAGAAGCTCTTCAGTGCCAGGCAACCGAATCACTGAGATGCTGATTTAAAAAAAAAAAAATGAAAGGTATCTTATGTTGATTTTGTTTTAGAACAAGCTGACTAGCTGCAATTGAGGTTAATTGACCTTTATAATGGATACACAGGACACTGCTAAAGCTATATACATAAACTGCAAGTTTATTTGATAGCAAATTGTGTTAATTGACATTCATTGTGCATCTTTCTGTTGTTTATTGCTAGTTGCTCATGTGAATAGTTTGTTGATATTATAGATAGGACAAACATTTGTTTCAGATAAATAGGATTTTCAGTTGAATAAGTTTTAATTAAATGATCCCCTGTATTCAATTTTGAAAATATGAAGTACTGTACGGTACGTACCTAAACCTCTTATCTAAGATCTTATATTGTTGAATCATGTCTCACGCAAATTTGTTTATTTTTGTCAAATAATGTTTAATTTCTCTGCCAGTTGGGCAAGATTTAGGTCTTTTGCCAGAGTAAACAACAAAATTACAGTGTTGGAGAGACTGAATTTATGCAAGAATTATAGGTGACTGGACTGATACGCTCATGCACAGCTCCTGTTCTGCTGGACACTCAGCCATTGTTTTCCTTTCACAGACCTCACCAAACAACTGTAGGGCTGACCCATTTAGGTGCTTTTCACAACATACAGTGTTTCTGATACCTTAACTAAGTGTTAAATATATCTGCAAGTTCAGTCCAAACCAGTCAATTTGCCCATTTTTTTTCTCTGACAAAATGAAACTGTAGCTGACAAAGGCACTGGTCACACAGCCCCTTCCACTGATGAAGCTTTCCCTCCACTCTGAAAGCAAAATGAAAAAGCAGCCCCTCCAAAGCCTTTTCTAGGTCACAAAGCACATTTTTCTTAACCAAGTTAAAATAAGCAAAGAGTGCTATTACATTTTTTTTCTGAAAAATAAAGCAGAACTAAGAAAGGTAGATGTCCTGCAGGCATGTACATACAATTGAGTGGTGCACAGCTATTAGTCAGCTGTTATGATCTTTTAGTTCCTTCTGATACTTCAGCACTCTCTTTAAATAGCCATGTAGCTCAAAACATCAATAAGGAAGTATTTGCTGTATATTTTTACCACAGAGACATTCAAAGAGAAATAACTGTTCTTGAGTAAGTTACATTTTATTTTAATATGTCTGTGTAAATAATGATAGTTATTCACCTCTTATGTTGGAGATGAGAGCAAACTTAGGAGGCAAAGTAGTTAGGTAATATACAGAGAGATTTCTTTAAAAGAGTGCAAGTTCCTCGGTTTTGCTGTATTCATTTTTCTCTAAAGTGTTTTTTCTCCACATGAGTGGCTTTCTATTTCCACTTCTTTTACATTTGCACTGTCTAAAGTCTAAGGTTATTGCTGATAGTATTCTGAGAAGTGCCTTCCCTGGAGGATGTTTTTTTGATAGGCATCAAGGGATTGCTCTCAAATATGATGGTGAACATTTCAGAGAGATTTGTGATTTAACATGCATCACAGGCACAAAGACCTTCTTTCCAAATAAAAGTCGCAAAAGGCTGGGGCCTGATTTTCGGCTCTGGCTGAGCTAACCAGCTGCAGGAGCAGTCACTGAGACCTGCACCAGGTACTGGGCATCAGAGCAAAGCAGGTCAGCAGTGTGCAGGTGAGGTGCTTCAGAAGCTGGGAATAGGAGCAGCACAGGCTGTCTGTCCTGATGGCAGAGTACACACTGTATGCAAACTCCACTCCAGGTCACTGAGTTACCCTCAACACTTGGATGGATGTTTGTTTGCATTCAGAGTAGCTACAAGTCACAGTTTGGTTCCTTCTGCAGGAAAGCTGAGGCTTGGGAATGGTTCAGGTTGAAGCCCTCCCATGCCTTCCCTCCCTCAGCCATATGGACATGACTGGTGGCCAAAGGGTGTCAACCAGTTTAATCACAGTCTGTCAAAATCTGGCTTTGCAGAGCCCTGACCTGTCTCCATGTCCTAATGCTGAGCTGTACGACATGGCTACACCTTTGATGTTCCACCCTAAAAACCTGGCACACAGCTCCTCCAGAAACCATGACTGAGGAAAGAAGTGTTCTGGATTGGCACTGGGAAAGGGCCCTAGGAGCTGAGGACATGTGTGCTTTGCCCAGGGAACACACACAGTGTGGGACACTGGCCAGCCTTAAATGAAGCAGCCAAGGGATGTGAACTGGTAAGGAGCACCACTTGCCCTCCAGCCCTCTTGTCCCTCATTTGTGTATGACTTCTTGGCACAGGCAGATTTTCTGTGCTCTTGCCATCAGCAGACAGTTCTCATGCCTAGAAGAGATTTCTTGGCATGTCAGACTTAATTCTGCCTAGCCACAAAAAGCAAAGTTACCACCTCAGCCTCCAAGCCTATCATGGACCTCCTCCCACCTGTCTCCTCCTTCTAGAGGATACATATTTCCCTGAATCCATAATTCATGTTCATTGCAATGATTGCTGTTTATGCACATATGATGCAACTCTGTAGATTCAACAGCTGTGTTTCCCCAATTTTATTACTGTTCTCCAGCCCATTTTGCCCATGTGTTTGTAGTGGCATTTGTGGACCTTTCCTAGACAGGAGAAAATAGAAGATTTTAAGTCACTTTTGTTGGTTTTGTGGTGAACAGACCAGCCCTTCCTCTAGGATCAGTTAATCATAGAATTATAGAACCATAGAATGCTTTTGGTTGAAAGGAAATCTACAGATTATCTGTTCTAACTCCCTACCATGGGCAGGGACACCTTTCAAGGACCAGGTTGTTCAGAGCTCCATCCAACCTGGCCTTCAACACCTGAACACTTGAACACTTGAACACTTGAGAAATTGAAGATGGGGCATCTTCAACTTCTCTGAGCAACCTGTTCCAGTGCCTCACCATCTTCACAGCAAATAATTTTTTCCTAATCTCTAATCTAAACCTACTGTCTGTCAGTTTGAAGCCATTCCCCCTTGACTTGTCACTCCACTTTATTTACACTTTGTAAACAGCCTCTCTCCATCTTTCCTGTGGGCTCCCTTCAAGTACTGGGAGGCCACAATTAGGTCACCCTGAAGCCTTCTCTTCTTCAGGCAGAAAATTCTCTCAGCCTTTCCTCACAGCAAAGCTCCTCCATCCCTCTGATCACCTTGATGGCCTCCTCTGGCCTGGCTCCAACAGGTCCTGCCTGTGCTGGGAGCCCCAAAGCTGGGTTCATTTTAAGGGATGTCAACCTGCAGCAAGAATTCCAGCCTGTGCCTGCAGCAGGGATTCCAGCCTGTGCCAGTCCTTTGGCCAATCCTCAGGACTTCAGATGAGGAGCTGCAGGCTGGGGGTTTCATCAGGTGATACAGGGGACACACAAACTGAATGCTTCATGCAGCCATATTAGGGCCTCTTCCACGTTCTCCTCAGTTGCAGGCAAAAATCTGCTCCTTGCCTACCAGGAACTGAGGATCAGGGACACAAATGAACATCTCATGCAGGAACTCTGAAATCAGAGGGATGCACATGTACCATCCTGTGTCACCTGTTCCTGCACCTGCACAAAGAGTGTCATTGCACAAAGCAGTACTACAACATACTCAGCCAGCAGACAGAGCACGATGCAAACAATCTCTTCAGAGGCTAACAAAGCCCAAAGCCTCCTCTTTGAGCTGTGAAAGAGAGGCAGAGTATTTGCCATGCTGTTACTGGACACTAGTAGAGACTGCTTCTCTCTGACACGACACAAGGCTCAGGCATCTGCAACACTGTGACTCAGTTGCACAATTGCCATCAGAGCTGCCTTAGGACAGATACCAAGCTGCCATTGTGACCCTGGGTCAGTCTATGGCACATCTCCCTTTACCTGTTGACCACAGATCTGTGCATGTTTGTGTGGGCAGAAAGAACCGCACGGCCTTGACTAGATGGAAAAGCTGATTTCCAGGCAAAGGGCAGGCTGTACTCATCCTGTGAACACAGTGACATCTACAAACTGGCCTGTTTCACAGCACCCTTTTATCCTTTTATTCCTTCAATATTTCCTTATTATCTCTGCACCAGTGTTCTTCACAAATGGGTCTACCAGTGTGATGCAGCTCCATGACAATGCCAGAAATTATTTCAATTGCCACTACATGGGAGGAAGTGCTATGGTATAAAGGCACCCTTTATATCACAGCTGATGAGCTGTGGGCTTCCTCACATCACAGACCAGACACTCAGTGGTAGAATTGGTGATGTAGGAGGTGGAAAACTGAGTGGTAAGGTGGGTGGAAAATTGGCTGGGCTCAGGGTCATGTGGGTGCTGCGAAGTCCAGCTGGCAGCCTGTAGTTGATTGAGTTCCTCAGAGGTGAATCTTCTCCAGAATTTCCACAGAACTGCCCACACTGCCTTGTGCTTCCTATGCTCATGGGAAGTTCAGCACAATGAAAGCAGAGGTCTTGCTGGAAGCCCCTTGCTCTTGCTGCATTCATGCCCTCTGGCTTCTAGAAGTGTTGTTAAAAACTCTGGAGAGCAGGATGCTGCCTCCTGGGATCTGCAGGCTCGTCACCATGGATCACAGGGCTGTGGCCTGGCACTCAGCTCCCCTCTTGGATGGTAGAGCAGCCCTCCTTTAATGAGATACCAGCTGCAGATGGCAGTCAAACAGGGCAGAGCATGGGGCAGCATTGTAAAACACTGCTAACTTTGACCAGAGGTGATTTTGTTTTGGGAAGGAGGAGGCCTGCCAACACCTGAATTTTTGTGGGGGTCACCAAAGCCTTTCTGAGTTGTGGCTTTCTGCTGTGGGCAGCAGCAGCACACGTGTCAGTAGTCAGCCCCAGGGGAGTCTGCTGCACCTGCACCCCAGCCCTGTGCAGCCAGGAAATCCCCACTGCCTAAAGGCTACAAGGGCTGCCCCCCTTAGCCTTGCCTCTGCTGTTACTGACTGGTTTTGCATCTCTTTGTAACTGCAGGGGACAGGCTCCAAATAAGAGACCTGCAAATGCTTTAGTCCTCCTTAAATGTAGAGGAAGGTCAATAAAAATGAAAAGGGACATGACATTCTTGAGCAAGTGACAGAGAGGAACAAAACCTCTACTGCTTTCTTCTCTTCCCTATCTCTGGGACATTCTAGGGATTGCTTGAATGTTGCTCAGATCTCCACCAGACGTTTTCCAAGAGCTCCTAGAATAACCTTTTATTCAGATTACCCAGCACTTAAACCAGTTGGAGAAATGCTTCTGCTATTCCAAACAGTTTAATCCATGATCAGTGTGATTAACAAGACTACCAAGAGAGGAAGGAGAGTTGGGTCTGCATTCTTTTTCTTTGTGGCTCGAAATTTCCTCATTCTTTTTCTCAGAACAGTGTGAGAGAGCGGAAGTGTCTCAGTTTGAGATCTAATCTGCTCTGCCTTTGCAGGAAGTTACAGAAGTCTCAGACAAGCTTTCAGTTGGTATATTTTTCTAAATAAGAAGCCCTTTGGACAAAGCCTTGCTGATTAGGGGCCAGAGCAGTTACAGCTCATGGCGTTCATTCCCTTTGTACTTAATCTTACACCTGTATTCCCTTGCCATCAGCCCAATAGGCAGAGTTTAATTCCTGTAAAATATAGCAGCTGTTGGGTATTTTGCTCTGTTGAAAGCTTTGCCTGTCTCACTGGAACT
The DNA here is from genome assembly GCA_013400775.1 of Chaetops frenatus. Taxonomy (NCBI): domain Eukaryota; kingdom Metazoa; phylum Chordata; class Aves; order Passeriformes; family Picathartidae; genus Chaetops; species Chaetops frenatus. The sequence continues at coordinate 172,035 of VZTR01029882.1, forward strand.
AGCTAGGGAGGCCTATTTTCATTTGCAAGCCTGTGCAAATTAGCTTTTCTCAGAGTATTTATATCAGGGTACAGCTCTGGTCTCTGTGGTTGTTAGTCCTTGACCCAGCTAACTTAGCTGCTTCTTGACAGTCACAGTGATATTTGAGCTCAATATACTTTTACAGGTTCAGCAATTTTGCAGATATTTAGGTAGAACCTGAAGACTAAGGTGCCTCTGCCACAAAAGCCCCTCTGAGATGAATTCAAGCTGAATTTAGTCCTTCTCTAGAAGGAGGAGATGATAGAAGCCCATTCAAATCCATTCTATCAGAAGTTAAGTCATATAAAGTAATGTCAGTACTGCATGTCATGATACACTACTGGCTGGAAAAGCAGTAAGAAACAAATACAGCTGCTGGATACAAGCTCTCACATCCTTCATCCCACCAAGGGTTCTGCAGCCCCACCACGCCTGGCAGTATGGGGTCATTGCTGCTAAATGATGACATTTGTTGTTGATATGAAAAGTCAGTTAAAACCAGAAACAAATCATGGTAGCTCCCTTCCTGGTGTATTTTTCTAAACAGAGTTTATTTACTCCAAATCTTTGAAACCTTGTTAATGCAATTTTCTATAATTGTAATTTTTATACTACAGACTTCAAAGCAGATCTGTGTATTAGGAATCTGACAGCAGTAGTCTTTTGAGAAGTCATGAAAAGTACAGAAAACACTTACATTGGGGGAAAAAAAAAGAAAGGGAGAAAAGCTTTCCATTTGTTTATAGCTTCTTCAAAAATACTCTTTTTGGGGTGGACCTTTCTGTGCTTCATCTCTTCTGAAGGTGATTTTCTTTCAAGCTGTCAGCAATATGTGAAAACTTCCTAACATAAATGCAGAGTGCCTTATATTATGAAAATTGTGTGACTAATGATTGAGCAAAAAGTCTCTCTATTGATTTGATACACAGATTATTATGCATGCTAAAAATGCTCTGTGGAATTACTATTTACTGTGTTAGTCTTAGAAGAGAGCAGTCTTTGAAATGTAATGACCACATTAAAAATCAAGTATTTTTAAAGGGCTTAAACACACATTTCTGTTTATTATTGAAGGAAGCACTCTAAAAGAAGATAGGCAGTTAAAATGTGTATTCCAGTGTGAAATATACTGGGAAAAGACAATAAAATCTCATATGAAAGACAATAATGTACAATAACCATGTTAGCTTCTGAGTTTTGTATACAAAGAAGTACTCTATTAACAAACTTCACACCACACACAAAAGGCAACACCTTCACAAAACGTTATCATAAAGCATAGCATTGATCCTGATTTTTTTTTTTCACCGAGTTTGAATTCTCTGTATAATGCTTGGGACAAATGAGAACAGGTGTGAAAAGAACCATAAAAAAATTGCCACTGTGTAAGCCATTCAGATGGCTCTGTTCTTCCACAAGATAAGGACCACAGAGACCTGGATTCAGATTCACCCCACAGTTCTCTCATGCCTCCAGGAAAAAGTACAGGAAATGACAGTCTGCTTTAGAGCTCATTTTGGAGAGAAGTGGTGTGAAACAGCTTTAACATTAATGAGAATTGGCTTGGTATTTTTCAAAGTAGGGTGTGACTGTGTCCATCTTTTTCTTATCATGATACAGCAAAGAAAATACATTCTGTACACGAATCAGCAAAACACAGCTGAAAATAGACAGTGTGGTTAATCTATATATTTTTAAAATAAATATGTACAATATTTACATTTTGGACAGTTCCAGAAATTAACATCTCCAGATTATGAGCCACTACCTAAAAAAATTCTCTACCATTATAGAAAATGCATCCACTGTACAAATATTTATAAATACTTTTGTATAAACTTTTTCAGGGAAATACCTGTGGAGTCATTGAAAAGGAAAACATGAGAAATTCTTATTATCAACCAGCATTTGGCTGTCAAGTGTCCACATATGAAACAGTTTAGAGCATCATTAATTAGAAAAATGTGTATTTTCAGTGTTGAGAATATTTTGTGTTCTGCTTCTGTGCCATCATACAGACAAATGTGATTGTTTTTCTGAAAATCTGCAGAAAAGCAGCAGGACTGAATCAGTTTGACTCACTGATTGTTATTGACTGCACCATGTCAGACAGGGCTTCTGGGTCTGCTTCTTCTTTACCATTATCTGAATTTTCTGATGAGATGTAACAGCCAGAATCTCTTGGACAGTCATTTAACTGTGATTTGTCAAAGCTCTGGTGAGGGCTTGAGTTCTGCGTCTCCTGACCACCCTCACTTTTCTGCTGCTGCTCAGCTAGAAAGAACAGAAAAAGAAAGAAAAAATTGTCAATATAAGTACCCTGGGAAAGAGCTGAGATAGAAGCATGACTGATCTTGAAGAACTTTTGAAACAGAGCTGGTAATCTACACATGACTACATCAATATCTTTTGTCCATCAGAAACAGAAACCTCAGCATCAGAGAATTAAAACCATGAGTGTAACAACATCTAAGTTGACGCTGAGGCTGATCTTTTTCCTTCCGGATGTTTGTCAGGGATGAATGCTGGAGGCTTTGGCCTGATCCTTTATGCAGGGATCCTCCAGGCTGTGTGCAGGTCCAGCAGCCACCGTGCTTGGTCACGGTGCCCACAGCAGAGATGGAACCTCCCCCTCCTGTGCTCGTGTGTCCCAGAGCCTGCTCCCTGAGTTAACCCCTGTGCCTTGCTGATAACACACTGCACTACAGCTCTGTCTTTTGGATGCAGCCCCCAACATCTGGGGTGCTCTCTGCAGGGAGAGACAATGCACTGGCCTTCAGGAGTGCTCGGCACGCAGACCTGGTGACCAGCTTTTCTAAAGCACCGCGCTATTCAGCAGGAGTGGGTGGCTGATGGAAACTTCCTAAGCTTAGCTTGATATCCAGAAGGTTATTTTCCGAAACACAGAGACCTCAGAGAAAGCTAAGATGCCTAATTTTTGCTGTATGCTTTTTGAACACTGTTCCAAAACTAAGTAGAAGCAAATTATCTTGCAAATAATTTTCCCTTGTTTAGCTGCTGTATAACTAATCTGTTCAAATTCAAAAATCTGCAACTCAGGGACAGTATCAAAAGACCTCTCAAGAAAAGCTCAACAAGAGAGGACATACATGTTTCTCATGACTCTTACATGTACTGGTTTTAAATTTCCTCTTCCTGTTCTCTGTGAAGTACATGTTTACTCACAGTAAATTTCTTAAGAAAATAAACTGCAAAATATAAATATTTCCATTTCCTACTTTTTTTTCTTGTGCTGTTATCAATCTCCTGTAGCTGTAGTTTCATTTCAAACAGTGTCTGGCTTTCCAAACAAAGTATAGGGAATACATCTCAGAGGAAACAGATGGTTTTGCTCCAGACTTTTAGCCCTTCAGAAAAATGGTACCTTTTGCTTTTGCAAAGTTCCCTTCTTTTACTTGATTTGTTACTCCATGGTTCAACAGTCAGCTCTGGATCTTTAGTCATATTTAAAGTGTCTCAATTCAAGCTCGGGCAGAATGGAAGTTCTAAGACATGAAGGATTCAATGTTGTGTCAAAATCTAAATCTATTTTAATTTCTAGAATTTAAAAATTTCCATGAAGAACATTCATACTGACATTTGTTTCAGTTGTTGGAAATTATAACATTTGGTAAAATGGGAAAGATTTTAAATTTGATTTTTTTTTCTATCTTGTATTGGATAACAAAAAATAAATTAAAAATGAAAACCTGAACTGTTTCACTCTTTTAGAGTGAAATGGAACAGTGGAAGAGTTTCTTTGGAGACCTTTTTCCTTGAGTGAGGTTTCAATAATACTATTTCACAAAGCATTTTGATATATTGAGAAACATTTTGAGGTCCTGTAGATTTGTTTGGTCTGATTAAATCTGTTTAATATCTTCTAACATCCAATTGCTGAAATAAATTGAAAATCTACGCCGGTTTTGGAAGAAAGAAATCCAAAGTCTCAACTTAGTTATTTTTTGAATAAAGTCTGAGGGTATAGGCATAACTGGATGGAAGAAGAAGAAGAAGAAGAAGAAGAAGAAGAAGAAGAAGAAGAAGAAGAAGAAGAAGAAGAAGAAGAAACACTTTAAATATCTTCCAAGGAATAAAAGTTCCACCTAGTTCCCAAATAAATTAATGGTTAATTGCACTTGCGTGAGAGAGTACACGTCGCAGCAGATTTAATTGATATCTGTAACTGTTTGATCTCCTTCTCACTTTACAGAACCCAGTTTGTCATGTCAAATGTTATCTCTCTCTTTGCAGGGAAAATATTTGATCATGCAGGGTCCAATTGATTTCTGATTGGAGTCAGGAAGGAGTCACAAGGCATCACACCGGTGGAGGTATTCCCGCCGCTGTTGGCAGCGACAGGGCTAGTTCAGCACAAATAACAGTGAAGCCTTGTCCTGAGTGTGTCTTCAGCTCCTCGCAGCCCCATCCCAGCAGGGCAGAGAGAGCCAGGTCTTGTGCAGCACCGGGAGCCCTCCTGCCCTGGCACCTCCCCCCACTAATCCCCCCGGCCGCCTAATGCCGCTTGCTGCCTTTTCGTCTGCTGCTCCAGCATCATCTGCTGCCCTGGCGAGCACTGACCTAAAAAGTGTTAATCCTGTTTACATTTTCAAGGTCAGAGAGGAGCCTCCATCCACTTTGTTTGTTTTACAATGGAAAGAAGACCAAGTAACCAGTGGATTAAAAGGAAAATGCAGTCTCAGTTACTGTATTAGTGCCTTGTAAATGGTTGTCTAGATAATCTGAGCAGTTCCTATGTGAGCAACAGATCCTAAATTTTTATCAATGTCTCCCTAGTGTGTTTCAGGGAAAAATGCACAGACAAGCCTAGAACTGAGATTTTTTTTTTTTCTTTATCTGAATTTAGGTCTGTTTGGAAAATAAGAAATTTCTGCTTAGAAGACATACATATCTGTAAAACTTCCTGTAAAACTAGTTGAATTTTCCTACATGAAAAACTGAAAACCAAAAGTATTCAGGTGTTTGAGACAGTAAAAATGTTATATTTTCTAGTTTTCATTATAAGCAGAAAAAGTTGGAAGAACACCACTCTCCCTCTGTTTTTATGAAGAAAAGACTGAAAGCAATGCCTTTGTTTCTCTTTAAAGCAGCCTTAAATATTATGCAGTAACCACTAAACCACTTGAACAGGATGCTGAGTATTATAAATATATATATCATGCAATTTCAGAAGCTGTTTGATGAGAAGAGCAAAGTAGCTTTTGCTCTTTTTCTTTCTTTTTTTTTTTTTTTTTAGGCTTTTGGCTCTTCTGCTCTGTTCTACTTAAGTCCTTTCTCTAACACGTACATGCTCAAGTTCCACATTAGGAAAGGTAGTCTTGCTGCCTTAATCTTTTGGACATCAGAAGAAAGCCACGCTGCACAGAAAACAGGAATTGATAAAACTAAACTGCCGTTAGATGCTGCGGAATCATCAGAAATAACTATCTTATCAACAAATGGAAGTCCTATCATTTTTCTACAGTAAAGCAGTTTCACATAAGATAAATGGCTCTCAGTCACTGTTGTCTATGATATGGCCAGAAGAGACCAAGATATGCATCATTTTGACACATATATTCCAGTACTCCTTTAGACGGTAGGATTATATTCAGACTTCTGAAAAAAATGGGAGGCCTTTAGCCTTGGTAAGAGGTGTGTGGTGCATCTCTTATCTTCCTCACTATTTAGACCTTTAAAATGAGTTTTTGTTATTCAACGACTTAGATGTGCATGACATGTGCAAGGATAGATTTCTTTTTTCCTTCACCAGCACTTTTCCCCTTTCTAATGAGGTTAAAGTCCTGATTAGGGAAGCACTTTAAGCTTGGGTTTTAGGGAATTCAACTCAAGAATGCACAAGAGGTCACACTGACTCCTCTGTGGTTATGTCAGTTTAAACCAGGTAAGTGGCAGGAGGCTTGGATATTGTCTTGGACAAACAGAAGGTCACCCAAGAGCAAACCAAACTTCAAGAGTGTGCCCTCTGAGAGTTCTCCTTGGTGAGTGTTGTCCAGAAGAGCTGGGCTAGGAGCACTGTGCTTTAGGCTGAGTCACTTGCCAGCCCTCCTGGGAGGGGCAGCGGTGCTGTACTGATTTCAGTACCTTTCAATAACTAAAGAGAATCAAAATCACAGAATCACAGGACAGTGGGAACAGACCTCTGGAGATCATCTGGTCCAACCCCCCCTGCCAAGGCAGGGCCACTTGGAGCAGGTGACACAGGAACGTGTCCAAGTGGGTTTGGAATGGCTCCAGAGAGGGAGACTCCACACCCTCCCTGGGCAGCTGCTCCAGTGCTCTGCCACGCTCAGTGCAAAGAAGTTCTTCATGTTGAGATGAAACTTTTTGTGTTTTAGTTCATGGCCACTGCTCCTTGCCCTGTCACTGGGCCCCACTGAACAAAGTGAGTCTTGGAGGATGAAGCTAGACCTCCTATACCAGTTAGACATCTAAGTGTGAAAGTGAAGTGACAACTCACAAAGCATCAAACTCAGTAAGGATCATTTTGAAGCAGTAAAGGGTGATAATTCTTGAAAAAGATGCATAAAAACATGAAGTGGTTTGTGCAACACTTTGGGCATTGAAAAGACTAAATATTTTGTGGATATTTACAGATATGCAACTTAAAATATTGCATTTGCAGAAATCAGTGGCATAGCTTTTGTGGGAGGGAAAAGTTACTGAACAGATGTGAGAACTTGTGGTGAAAACAGAAATGAGAAGCTTCTTTTTTTATCTAAAATCTGGAAGTAAACAGATGTGCCTGAAAAAAAGGTGAAAAATACTCATGCAAGGATGAAATCTTCCTTGGGAAATCTGGCAATATGTCCAGGCCAATGAGTTGTGCCACAGTACAGAGGGGGAGATTGTCTTTGAGCACTGTTTGACCTTGACAAAGATACTGTGTGATCCCATATGGTAAAAGGGACTGCCCACTGTAAAATGGGACTCTTGGTGCCTGATCCTCACACAAGAAATGTGACTGAGAACTGAAAGTCATGTCCTGATCTATCTCCCATCTTGCTGTCCAAGAGCACTAAATAAAGAACTAACATTATTTAGTGGTATTTAGAGTATTTAAACATGAAAAGTAAGCTAAGGAAGTGGATTTGGGGAGATAAGTGTAAAATACTATCCCCCAAATTGCCCATATTCACCTTTTGGGGTTTTTTCCATAAAATGAACTGTATGCACATATCCAATGAAGTCTAAATTTTCTTTAGCTCAGAATAGCTTTGGACTAGTGTAACCTACTGGACTTCAGGGGTGAACCTCTTGATTTAAATCATCTATGTGAGAAGAGAATCAAGTCTATTTTGCACTCACAAAAATGTGTGTCTGGGAAGCGGTCAAGAAAAGAAGTTCCAAACTTCTTTTATTACTTTATTCATTAACCATCCAGCAACTGCTTTGCTTTAAAAATAGCATCCTACAAAAGCACAGACATCCATCTCCTGTCTAGAAGCCATCTGGGAGAAGAATGGAAAGCTATTAAGAAATACTTTATGAAAAAGCCTTTTTTTTTTGTCTCACAGCCATGAATTCATGGAAACCAAGAATTCTGCCCAAAATATATATGTCTGAGCAACTTACAGAAAATCTAAAAAGATATCTAAGAAGAGGGAGGGGAGGTCATGAGGAGCTTACAAACCCTTGGAGTTCTAGAATAGCCTTACTACATGAAGTACTTGAAGATGATGAATTTGGGCCTGGAGTCCCAGGAAAAGGAAAAAGAAGAAAGTGCAGTGATAGGAAGAAAAATCTGCCTAAAAACACTATGTGGTAGCATTTGCTAAATAAAACTTACTCTTTTAAATTCATGGTACAAGATGGGTAAAATTTATTCTTTCAAATTCATTCACATCTAAATCAAATATAAGATTAAAAAAATGTCACTGCCAGAAATCTTATAGTTTTTCATGGCCTTAAGTAGCATGTAATGTGGAAACTACTTCTGCAGGTCTTTTGGTTAGAAAACTCAATAAATGTTTATTCTACAAAATGAATTATATACCCCAAGTATGTGTCATGAAGAAATTACTTAGTATAACATACAATAAATGTCAAGAAAAAGCCAAGGAATGGCAAAGAAATTAAAAGCCTTGTAAAAACCTCTAGACATCTCACAAGATCAGATTTCACATTAATGAAATATGAAACCCTGTTTTACTACATTTGTAGGAGGATCTAGTAAAATGAGACTATGTTCCAGCACGCTTGGCTGTTCTGAGTAATAGAAGAGTCACAAATACTCAAAAACCCTTCTATTTCAACTCTGGGCCAAACCTGACTCTCCATCCACTAATCAAACACAGGCTTCATGGAAGCATGAATGGAATGCAGAGACATGGAAGTCTTCCAAGCTCTGTGAGAAAGATGGGCCTAGAACAGTAAATACAGCCTATGGCCTTAGCTTATTTTTTCATAAAGCTTATTAAAAGAAAGTTAACTTTTTACCCAGAAAGTGCTGAAATTCTATCTAGGATACTCTTGGCCAGTAAACAGATTACTTTGTAGCTGTGGGTAATTATGCAGCTCACTTCTAAGCAATGCACAAAATCAATTTTAATTAAAAAATCATTTATGCTGGACTGAGCCATGCCCATTTAGAAAAAAAAAATATTGACCCAGGAAAGTTCAGTTCAGATGCAGAATTCGCTTTCACAGTGGCACCCAGCTCTTTCAACCCAATTTTCCAATCTGATTGACAGAAGGACAAAGAGGTCAAATGATTCGTACAACGTCAGACTCATGTGGAGCTTATCCCCAAGATCATCTTGACGCCCTGTCTTTCGTTATAACAACTTAACAGAAAGCTTCTATCCATTTTGGTCTTTAGCATCCTCCTTTCCAGAGCAGGTTGTTCAATTCTGCCCCTACCAGGCACGTGACAAATACTCCGATCCTTTCGCAACCAGACAAGGCAAGGATTCGAGAATCAAACTAGGACAGCATTTACTCATGGCTTACCTTAAAATATACATGAGCCTTACAAAACTCAACTAGACTTAAATGAATGCTTATAGCTGGCATGACACAAAAAGATGTTGTGGTTCTGGTCCCTGTGAGCATTCATAAGTTCTGGGAAAATTACTTGATTGAATTTGAATACTGGGAAGATTTGCTATACCTATCTAAAGTGCATGTGAAATAAATATTCGTTTCATCTCTTGAAATAAGACTACAGTGTTGTCACTGATTCTGAAGTATGGACCACTTTATAAGATTTAATGTTATTATTCCCAGAACTGTTACAAGAATTTGAACTATTAGACTACCATGCAGATAACATCAGGGACAGGGTTTTGCCTGGAGAAGTGACTTAATCCTGTGCTGCCAATGTAGGAAGAACCCGATTAGGATAATAAAGGGGAATTTATTCATTTTCAGTGTATGGGACATGTAAGGACCTCGTTAGGTTTGGTTCTTGCACAGGTGCATGTAGAACATTAAGTGTTAAGACACCTTCAGTATCAAAAGCTGCTTGCTCTGCTTTTTGTTACCCAGCAAATACAAATGGCAAACCATACTCTCACCACTACAGAATAGTTTGGCTCTCGTGTGGTTTGTTCGAAACCATCATGTTACATTTTGGCTTTCACACTGATGCAAAACTGCGAAGTTTCAATCTAGCATTTTTCTTTACTATTTTTCTGGTGTTAAATAGGGAAAAACATTCACAATAAAAGGTGCAGAAAGTGCAGCAAGGCTGGTTCCCACAAAAAAACACACTACACTCAGTATATACATTTTCAGATGACTTCCTGGCAGATCCCAGTGATAAAACTTCTGCAAAACATAACCGTTTTTTTTCCTGGATTCACTCTTTCAATCGTTTCTTCTACACAGACAGCCCTTCGAAAGTTCTTTTCAAACCTGTCATCTCAAAAAGCTATAGACCAGAAAGAACTTCTGAACCTGGAGGGCAAAGAAAACCTTTCTAATGCAATTCCAACCTGTTTGCAAGATCCTTACCTTTCTCTGGAGGCTGAATAAGAACAGGAACAACTGAATGTACAAATGGGGCTCCAAAAAAATACCCAAATTTTCAGCAAAAAAATGGAGAGCTTCCTACATACTGAGGAGATAATAGGTGGAGGCCTGACAAAATTTGTATCAATATATCCCAGGAAGACACTGTTTTTCCTTCTCTCTCTTTCCTATGCTTCTCAATAGGAAGTGCACATTTGGTGACATGACTGCTCAGCATGGGGGGTGTATGCACAAATATTAATGAAGATGAAAACACCTCCTGTTTTGGCTGAATGGCTAAGTAGATGCTTAGCTGTAGTTTGTGTAAAATTGACATAAATTATTTACAATTCTAACTCAGATTGGAAATATCATTAAAATATCATGAGAAAAAATTTTACTGTTCTGTATCCTAGCTTTTCCACTCCCCATGACAGGAACAAGTGAAGAAAATGAAATGGTGATGAATGCATGTGCATATACACACCCCATATGTTCAGCTCTTGGAACCCCAGAAACACAGGTTAGATTAATTTAGAGAGAAGAATGCAAACCAGCTATTAGTGTATACTTATTTTTTCTACAAACTTTCCTACAAAAAAGAGCTAATTTGGATAAGGATTTAACTGTGGGATGAAGTGAGAGAAGAAAAAAATCTGTAATTATCTGCAGAACGTTTTTTTAAAAGATTGAAGAAAATTCTTTACTGGAGCTGTTTGAAATAAGTTCTGCTTTGGTTGAGTGCATATGACTCTTAACAAATCTTAAACACTTACTGTCACAGTCCTGGAGATTTTCAATTGCTGATAACAATCTTGCCCTGTCTTCTGGGTTCGAAATATTTAATTCAATAAGGTGGCTTTCCTGTAGATCCTTTAAGTCCTCTAGAGTTTCATAGCCATTCAGCAGGAGGGTTGAGGCATATTCCTACAAAAAGAAAGAAGCAAATCCTCTCATGGAAACAAGCACTATGTTTAGTAGAGGAATAGGCACAATTTCACTTTTACTTTTTGGCCAGGTTGAAATGGGCTCCGTTCTCCAGTCCAATTGACTCACCTTTGGCAGAGGTGGGGAGCAAGAGGGGATGGGGCAGAGATGCCTGGGAGTCCTCCTGGCCATGCCAGCATCTGTGCCTGAGCTCCATGGCACAGTCCAGCAGCAAACAGGACCAGAGCAGAGCTCTGTCAGAAATTATTTAACCTGCTGAGTGTCTGGACTTTGGTGGGTCACCCCATGAGTGTCTCCCACGCTGAGCCCAGGAGGGCCTCTGAGGAAAGGAGTGCTCTGCCTTTGCACAGGAGGAGCCCCTCCATACAAGCAAGGGGGGAAGCTGAGGGAGCCTTCAGCCCTGCTGTGTCACACGTGGTCCCCTTTGGGCTGTGTGTTGACTCAGTACAAAACTCCATGCATGCTCCAGGGAAAGGAGTGTTTGCATCAGCAGCAAAGCAATTACACTTATTAAAGATGTTACTTGTAAATCATGACCTCATTACACTTTGACACTCAAGGTTGCAGAGAGGCACAACATGAGCATAGTGCAAAACCACTATTGCTCCCTAAAGATCACAAGAAATCAGAAACACAAATTCTCAGTTTTGGCACTGGAGTCAGACTGCAGCCCTGCCCCTGACGTGCCCACAGCCACACATCTCCTATACTTAGGCACGCAACTGCAGTCAGGCTGACCTGACAAGTCACCAGTGTCCCTCTCTGAGTCTCCTAGCCCAGCCACATGATGAGGTAAAATGCAGTTCTATAAGCCAGTCACATCAGATAAAAGACAGACACGAGGTTGCTTTGGTTTGCTTTGCTGACATCAAAAGTGCTGAAACCTGCCTTTCTCCTCCTGCCTGTAAATGACATTCAAACCCGAGCACACAGAAGGGGAGTGTTTCAAGTAGAGCTGGGAAATGCTTTGGCTGACCTGCAGGTGGACACATTCCAGGAGCTCTTGCAATGTTTTGGGCTTGGTCCTTTTGCTTCCCCGGTGTGGGTTTATCTTTCTGGGTGCAGCTTCTTCTTCCAAGATAATATCCACATAAATGAACTTGAAATTTCCCACTTTGTTGTTCAGCATTCCTGTCCATATGCCCATGGGAGTTTTGCAGATGATATCTATGATGTCTCCTTTCTAGAACAATAAAAAAAGCACACCACTGCTTACTCCTCTGGTTTGTTATATGTAGCTTTTCCCCTATGGACCAAAATCAGCACTAGTCACTGCGAAGTAACTTTTTTTAATTACTTAGATTTAGTGCCTTTGCTTTTATAAAATCCCAGGAAAATAATTACAGAAAGTGGAGCTAGTCCTTATCTCCAAACCTTTGCAAAGGGGAGGTGAGCATAAGCAGCCCCTCTCACTATTTTTGTGCTCCACTTGGTCCCTGAAAAGGAATAGGGTTGCATCAGCAATTAACTTTTGTCATGGGCAGTGGGCATAGGTTTGGCAAAAAGCAAGGGATTACTGTAAGGTTATTTTCAAAATATATGCCATAGCATTTACAGAATAATCTTATTATCTAGAGTCTCAAGGGTCTTCAAAAACAGATAGCTGATCTATGTGAAAGGTGAACTCCTACCCATTTTACAGTAGAAAACACTGGCTACATTTCTCAAAGGTAATAAAGAACATTTAACTCCCTCAACAAATACAAGTGCTAAAAAGGGTGACAACACAGCTGCTTCAAGAGGACTTTTCAGTAAAGGTGTTCACAGCCACACTGTGAGAACCAAGGTCTCAGCTCAGGAAAACGATCATTCTGAGTAATTCTCATAGTAAAAAGGCTCTTACAGAATCATACATCCTACATAACTTGCGCCTCAAAAATGAGCCCTTTTCTTGGCAGGTATCACAGAAAAATATTGAAATCCTTTGAAGAGTTATCCAACAAATGCCTACTTCATTTGGGATTCTGTTACAAAGTTAGAACTCAAACTCAGTTTGTTAAGACGTATTCACAGCTCCAAGACTTGTATCTCTTCTGGTCTGGTCAAGGAACAGCAGGTCAAGTGGTCACCCTGGTTTTGGTACAAACCCAAGTACAAAATTGACTGTGAGCTGGTGACTTGGTTTAGTCAGAATACAGGGTTCAGAGCTATGAGCACGTTTGAAACGGAAACTAAACAAACATTTGTTTAAAGCTCTATAAGCACATGGTATTCTACAAATTTGTGCAGGTTCAAGAGCTTCAGATGTGGCTGCAGATCAGGATTAGGCAGTGGCTCTAAGCCAAGCTGCAGATGCCCTTTGAATTCAGATTCAGGGTACTGAAATTATGTGTGATAAATATAGGTGATTTCAACCCTAAGTATTGGTTTATAATTCCGAAATACATCACCCTAGTGACTGAAAAAGAAACTTACATGAGCCAGCAGATATTTGCTATTTCATGACCAGTTAAATGGTTAGAACAGTTAAACTGTATTAAAAGAAATGCCCTAGATGTGGGTGGAAGTGGAGGACACGTGCTGAAGACTGCAAGTACCAGCAGAGCAACAGCTGTCACGTAGGCCAGAGAGGAGGAGAGGGAGTCTGTGTGAGATACAGGATTTGGCAAAAAGAAGAAGGTGTGAAGAAGAGTCTGAAGGGACATTTTTTGTGGATTTTTTGGTAATGTTCAGCTGGGCCCATGTTTTTGCTCCTCTTCCTCATTTCCACAGCCCAGACACCCCTGCTGTGTCGCGGCAGTTCATAGTTAAAAGAGAGGCTTAAAGAAAAGTTTAATGGAAAGGCAACGGTTTTTATTAAAGGCAATGGGTGCCACTGAGCTTTAGATATATCTTATTTGTGACTGGGAAAGCTGGGGAGACAACTTCACATCCCATGAGACTTTACTCTTTCTTACTGCAGACCATGTATGTGGGAAGCAGCACATATTTTAGTCTGAAGAAGGCTCAGCCATGTAGGGAGATACCACGAAGAGATTCCTACCTGGAATCTGTGCCTTAAAAAGCCTTTAGCAGCACTTGGCTTTGCAGCCTTATCTGAACTAAGTCCTTATAGAAGCCCTGGGAAAACAGATCGGCCTTGCTTTTAGAGTGTTCCACATGCTTAACCACTTAAAAAGTCATTATTAGATGTATTATTGACATGTGAAGAACGTTCCCCCTGGCAGTGTCAGTGGGGAAGCAGGAGTCCTGGTGGTTGTCTTACCTTGATTTTCAGGGAGTCGGTGTCATAGGGGCTGGGTGTGAAGTCAGTGTGCACCTTGGCTCGGCCGCAGAAGGGCCCGTTGTAGGGCACCTCGTCATCAAACCGCAGGCTGTCCCTGTTGCTCGTGCCATCAGAGCAGCTTGTCACCCCACCTGAGAGAGAGGCAGCTTGAGAGACCCCTGCACCAAACCCCCAGACATGCAGCTCTGCACAGCAGCCCAGGGGAAAGTGTTCAAAAATCAGAGACAGAGCGTATTCTCTGCAGGTTTGACACATTTCAGGATAACTACACTCAATAAAAATCATGCTACAAGAGACAGAAGAAAATGGGTAGGAGGTCTTTCATTAATATCTTCCCTAGAGTAATCTTCTTCTGTTGATGATACTAATAGACTACACATTTTGCTTACAGACTTTTTGAAATATTACCTCTGCAGATTAATAAAATGTACCCTAAAAGTGCAATTTAGGGAATTAATTCTGCTGAACTTCTCCTATTTATTCAGAGAAATGAAAACGAGTACTGTAGAAGTTATTTTCTTTCATTCCAGAGCTAGCTGAAACATCAAAGGAACCTGCATTGCAGAGGAAAATTTTAATCTTATCAACATTTCTGCCTGTCATTTTATCCAAGTTGAGCAATAAAATATCAGCAGAGTAATTCAAGCAAATTTGAGCAAGCTCTGCAATATCCCATCCAAATATGTTTTTAGATAAGAGCAGCAGTGTGTTGGAAGTAAACTCCCATATACGATTTTCACAAATCACGTCACAGAAAATGATCATAAAAATGGTTCTGTTTGAGGTGATTGCTTAAGTGCACAGTTCCATCTCTGGGCCAGATGAACTCTCAGTGCAAGTGGTCTGGACTGCAGCTCCAGCCTGCACTCAGGGCTCAGGCAGTGCCTGCAGGGGGGCACAGCAGTGTCACCAGGGATAGCTGTGGCCTGCCACCCAGCAAATGTCCACAGCAGAGCAACACAGAGGGGGGAGGAGGAGGCACATTTCTCATCAGACACTCCTCTGCCCTCTGACTGAGACTACCCTGATGGGGGAGGGTTTTCAGTGGGTTTCAGGGGGGCTGTGTCTCTCTCCATCATGGCCCAAAGCTGCTGGGTCAGACCCACATCCCCCCACCATCTCAGAGGCTTTGTCTGCCTCACATCTCCAGGGCAAAGGATGGACCCACAGCCAGTCCTCCAGGAGAGGATGCTCGTGTGGCTGCACCCAATGATTGCAAACCCAGCACTGTAGCAGTGATAACCCCACATAAAGTTATCACATATACACCAGCAATATCCCCTATAGTTCATGGGGGTTTTTTCTTCAGTTAGTATTTCCATTCTTAAAAACACTCAGCTGATTTCTGGATAGATGTATATCTACCCTAGCTGCTAGCCATTTAACCAAATTACACTTTTGTCTGCCAGAATGAAGAGCTCTCTACCATCACACTTTTGATCACCAGCTCTGATTCCACAGACATAAGCAATAACTATATTGATCCAGTGACTGAATAAGAAGTATAAGTGTCTTGTACTTACTAGATGAGCTCTGGCCACTGTTCAGACTATAGAGACTTTCCAAAGAGTCACTGGTTTTTAGGGAGACCTTCTCAGTGTGTGTTCCACCACCAGGATCACTGTCATCTTTTCCCTCTTCATTCTTTAACACAAAAATCAAATGTTAACCCCCAAGAAATGTATTTTAGACTAAGAATTTTTTTGTTTGTTTTAAAGCATCATTGGAGAGTAGCTCATTGTTGCACTAATTTATTAAGAACTCCTTTGTGAGAGAAAGCATTTAAGAGGTTGGTGCCTGGTACTAACCATGCCCAACAATCACCCCTAGTATTTTATGATCCTGGAGAAATTCCCTGTCTCCTTTCTGTCCCACTCCATCCCATCCCTGCTCAATCAGCTAAGCCAGGAAGACTGCAACACACCATGGCAGAGCTGAAAGCTTGTAAGGGGAAATTTGCAGGCTGCCTGCTAAGATTTTGTCTGCTTGTCTCAGAGAAGGAAATACAAAGCTCAGTTCTGAAAGCAGGTGGTGCAGAGCTGGCTGACACAGCTGTGTTTACTTCTGAAGAGGGTGGTTGCTTGGTGGCAGCCTGGGGACAGCTTGCACACAGGTAGGGCACTGGTGTGTTCCAGCACCCTGCTCACCACCCTGCCCAGCATTCACCCTGGCCTCGAAATCCAGCACATTTCAGAATTAACAGGTGCATGTTTCTCTCACAAAGTCTAATGGTGTATGAAATTGGCCCCTTGAGTTTATACCAATAAATCACACCTCAGGAATCACAGCCTGTTCAAAACAATAAGATCCATATTTCAGTCTCAGGTAAGTTAGAGACGATGTAACAGATAAATGAACTAGGGATGATCTTTCAAAGGGAGGGATTTTTCAGCAGAATTCATCATGTTGCCAGTGCATGTGATATCCTGGTGCAACTGAAATTACCATCAGCACATTGTATTTGGGGAAAAATTAGCTATTCACCAGTTAGGTGATGAAGTGAAGCAAAGATGACAGTGCATGTGTGAAGTAGAGATCCATTCAGGCAGAGCACTGAAATTAAGAACTACACTGGTTTTCAGCAAGAACTGTGCTTGTTACACCAACCAGCAGCACAACAGATTAATCAGGAGGCTGGTATTGATTGTCATCATCTCCTGCAGGAATGAAGATCATGCTACATATGTGTACAACCAGATAATCAATTGAGTTTCTGTCATTGGAATTGTTGCTTTAAATGTGCCGAAAGTAAATATAAAACAATAACATTAAGATCATTGATTGCATTTTAGAAAAAAAAAAATAAAAGATAACTAAACTAATGAAATAGAGATCCTTGTCTTGGACCTCCAAAAACTATTTAAAGCTATCCTGTGAAATATTATTTTCTACTTGTGAGGTTCCTCATTTATTTTCCTTACTTGATAATGACACATGTGAGATAGAATGCAGACTAGCTAGATTTTTTTGGGATTGTTAAGTGTGACAAGCTTTTTCCATATGGTTTTGAAATTTGGGACACATTGAGAAAATAGGGTCTGCAGTATGTGCAAGATTATGTCTTTTTATATTTAATAAAGACAGTTTCACTAAGATTAGATTAGGTAAAAGGAGATAAGGCATATGAGTTGGAATTCTCTAGGATGCTGGCTGACCTTTACAAAATGGACTTCAGAAATAATTCCTGTATTGGAAGATAAATTCTTCTAATGAAGCTTTTTGTACAAAATGAGTATCAGACTGATGATGGGGTTCAACCAATACTCCCTTGTGTCCACATGAGGAGGTTTTTCGTGCTTATACACACATGCTCATACCAATGTTCCTTGATGAAAAAGCAAAACTAAATATTGTAAAACTCCTATGTCTCTCTTGGGCCCTTACTATGTGATTTGTGTGCACACTAAAATGCACATGAAAGAACAGGTACATATCAAAAGCTGGCTTAGTTCAGTTTGTGTTGTTACCCTGGTTTTATGGTTTGTCACAACTGAGGACAGTTGACACATGAACAGAAAAAAATGCATATAATATGTTTACTTCACATCTATTTCCAACAAACATGAGGCTCTTAGGCTGTATTTACCATCTCCTCAGAGAGTGCCTTGATGTATTTTTTACCCATCTTTTTCCTCATGGTAAGGGAAATGGCTCTCATCTTCTTACTCAGACTTCCTCCATTGTTTGCTGCTTTGATTTGTACTCCTTCCCCAATGTCACTTATAGTCTCCAGCTCAGATATCTGTTTTGAAATCAAAAAGTAAGCAATAACTCACCACAAAAATAAAATGCAGCATAGTGAAGCAGGAATTACAGGGAAATATTAAGGACACTAACACAGTTAGCATGACAAAATTCGGTCATGGCCATTTTCCTTGGAAACTGTGTACCTAAACAGGTTTGCAGCACCATGCTCTATGTATGAATGACAGAAAGAAAATACATTTTATGGTAGGAAAAGTTTCCCATTATTTATTGTTCCTAATACAAATAAGATTTGAGGCAATATTTGGCAGAGGTCTTGAAAACAAAAGTGAGACATCTGTGGGTTACTTGTAAAGCTTGTAAAGTGCTGCTTGCTTTGGGCATGGGCCAATGTGAAGTGCACTTTTTTTTTTTTTGGTTGTTTTTATTTTCACATCAAAGTGTCAAAGTTTAGGTGTGATTCTCTTGTTTTGGCAAGGCCTCAATCCCCCAAACAGATCCAGGTACACAAGCAAAGTTATCACCACTGTAAAATTTACACAACACCTTCCCAATGGTTTTGCATGACTCTCATGGGAAATTGAACATGGGAATTTAAACTTTGTGTTCTACAGACCTCAGCTGAATCATCTGCCTTTGATATCGAGTGGTGCCTGAAACGGTCAAAGCTTCCAAAGCTGCTCGTGCGCTGTAAGAGAGGAGAGGAGAAGACAAACCTTGACTCACTGGTGGTGCTTTGCTTTGTTCTGTTATTAAAACTTAAATAAAACTGTCAAGCCACCTGTTGGTGTTAAAAATCCCTCCCATATCAGTGGGCCATGAACGGCTACATCCAGCTGGAAACAAAACATGAGGTGACTATAGCGGGAAAAAATTGTGACTGTACTGGCAGAAGTAGAAAAATAAGTAGGAGAAACAATACTGCTTCAAATAGTAATTAATTAATGGATATAATTATGAGTTCTTCCACATGTATTTCACATTACTTATGTAGTAGGTATGTAAATAACCATGCATTATTTGCAGGTAAGAAAGTCTTGTTGATGAGTTTGAAAAAAAGGTGTTTTCATAAATATGATATAAGCAAGAGACTTGGCTTTGGTAGTGTAAATTGTGGCAATTTATACAAAGTATTTTTGCAGCAAGGGAGACAATTTATGGTTTTTTACCATCAGGAACGAGCAAGGAATGCTGAGGATTATGAATACATCTTGTCCAAAACACACATTGCAGAGGGAGTAAGTAACAGAATAATCAGGCAGGCCTCGTGCTTTTCTTCCTAGCTTTCCAGTTAGAAATTTCGATTTTTAAACATAAATGTGTACAATTTTCTGCTGTGCCACAGTTTTGCTTGGCTTAGCAAAGCCGCATCACCCAGCCATGCATTAAGAGATGGTGAACGGATAGCTCTGACTTCCTTCTGGTTTTTACTCTTTCTGCATGTGGATAAATGACATGGAAAGGAGCGAAGTGGCACAGCAGATTTTGAGGAGTGAGGTCATACAGAAATACTTGTCAGACGTGCCCAGGCAGAGCTGCCTGACACTGCACTGCCCATGGTGGCAAAATGCATACAACTGGCATCGATGACAAGTTGGGAGTCTTTTTAAGTGTGGCCCTAATAACAGCCAGAATTTGGACATCTATCCACTCTACAGTGTCTTTAAGAGCTTGTTTTTAATGTCTTCACCAATACTCACAGCTAAATCCTGAATGACTCAGGGTTTTTATAAGTACTTCCCTCTTCCATACCAAATGAAAGTCTTTAATGCAGTATGACAGTTCTTGAGCAGAGTTCACTACTATATATGAGGTAATATAATCTCAGTCTAATTTTGGGTATTCAAAATCCCCTCTGGAAGAAAAAACAAAACTGAACTAAAATAGCAAACCACAAAATAAATACATTCTGTCTGATTTAATAAGTGATTTCAGACTATCTGGGCTACAGCTTTTCCTGTACTTATTCATGCTTTTGCCTTGCCCATGTGATACCAACCAAACTAGTTCCTTGTTCCATTGCTTTCTTCCCCCACCCCCAGCTATGTGAGTCATCTTTTCATCTCCCCCAGGCTTGTAAACCACCCACTGTACACTCTTCACCTGACATCTCCAGTTCCCTCTTTTTGCTGTCCATCCAGGAACTCCACAAGGCTCAAAAATGATCTTGGCTCTACTATTACAGAGTTCCAATCTTCTCCACCAGGCAAGAATTATCATGAGACAGCCTCAGAAACAACAGAGGTAGATCAGCATTTGGGCAAGAAAAGAGGAGGAGCAAAGGACTGGTTTGGGAGCGAGTGCCTTTGCCTGCCCTTCCACTCAGGCACACTGGCATGGACCTGCTTCCAGAGAAGCTAAGGAGAAATCCCTCCTTGATGTATTTCCCTGTTTACCCAAACTTATTTATTAACCAATTCTGCCACCTCCCCCCAAAAAAATGAATGTGGACATAGAAGTGGGAGCTTGAGCAGAGTCAGATCGAAGAGGAAAGTGTACTCATATTTTGGCTCATATTCTAAGCAGTGGTTTAAAAGAAAGATAGCATCCTTTTCTTTTTTTTCCCTGCCCCTATATTTCTGGGCACATCTAACCTGAAATATATTTCCAGCCAAAGGTTATTTGAAGAAACTGTCCCAGATTTGTGAATGTTTTCAGACAAATATAATGACATTTACTATTCACTGAGGGGGAAAAAATAAGAAAACACAAAAATCACATAGCTCTCCTCTTAACTGATTGTAAAATCTCTGTTGGCTAAACATTGCGGTTTATTTGTTTGATTTTACATTGTGAAATTGAAAATAACAGCCTGAATTGTACACTTAATTGTATCTAAAATTCCCATAAAGATCTTTGCTATTAAGTAGATGAAGAACAACCTGTGACAAGGGGTTAGCTCAATAGTGTGATATAAAAACACAGCCCCGAGGATTATGGTTCTATTAGACAGGATTAACACCTTTCACTAGCTTGTCAACCCAGCCAAATATGCCCTGCAGCACAGAGCAGGAGGGAGAAGGGAGCCTGGGATTCACAGCAGTACTGGGAAAGTATAAAATTGTCTCAGCAATCTCTAAACATACGTTGACCTTTCCGTTGCATTCCAGCACTTCAATATGTCTAGTAGGAATAAGTGTATATTAAAGTGCAGATGTGCTGGAAATAGTTTAAAAGGAACAAGAGGGAAAACATTGTTTAGTGTTGGTCTTACCTATAAACAGCTCAAGCACAGGGAAATCAGTTATTCTTTTTTGACCCTCAAAACAACCTTATATCCTACATGTGCAGGAGCCTTGGGCTGTTTTGTACCGTACTTCAATGTTGCTTCATCCTTATTAAATATTAATAAGGGTTACAGGATGATTTCCACTGTTCTAGATAATGGTCTTGCTGCACTGGAGAGCACTGAATAGGGCTGCTTCAGCAGTTCTCTATACTAACTTTTTCCATTAAGTAATCAATAGGCACCACCTTTTAAAAATGTATCCAACCCCATTATACTGATAACGAAAAGCAGATTTAGGAGCTCCTGGCTGCAAAGGGAATGGGACTATTACTTTCAGTAGTGTCAGTCACTGCATTAGTGTCAGGGAACACCTACTTTGTGAAGATATGGACAGGCCTTATTTCCAGGTGAAGGGAAGCTTTTAAAGTAAATGCAAAGCTACTAAGAGAAAATACGCTATTGACTTTTGATACCAGAATTCAGCATCCTATAAAGTTAAGTGGTTTTTCTGGCTCAATTCATGCAAGAGCTACCCAGGGATATGTTAAGCAAATGTAAATTTGCTCAGTAAAATCTAATGGAGGCATGGGCAGAGGGAGAAACAACTGTTTTCCCACACAAGGACTGATCAGATAATTTCTTTAAATCGACACATTAGCTTTCATCTCTTCCCATTCAGTATTCCAAACTAACATAATAGAAAATATAAAAGATACTTTAAAGTGTTTGAAAACCTTCTTCCACTTTCTGCTATATCATTTATTCCCTGAAATCCAGGAACTTTAAATAATCCTTTTAAAGGGATAAGTGCTGTGTAATTGTTGTTTAGTTTAGTTTGGACAGTCTGCAGTTGATTGTCTGGTTTGTCTGTAAATAGCCTATCATTTTTCCTAGAAAATAATATGGTATGGTATGCAAATAGTAAGACAACAACAATAACAGGTTCTGCATTCCATGTCTTTCTGTTATAAAACATCCTTCCCTTGTAGGATATGTCATAGGAGAAGTAAGTTCTTGTCTGTGATAAACTAGTCAGAGCTTCCCTGTGTCAAAAGACAACCTTTGAGCCAAAACTGACTGCAGTTATCCTGCTAAATAATCATTATGGGAGATATTCATCCCATATTTTTCTTTGGACAATTCACACTGCTCAGAAATCTGGTTGCCTGCTGTCAGAAATTCTGGCCCGTTACATTTTGCTTCAAGTCCTATTCAAAATATCTTTGAAGTGCCACATGTTGCGAAGGCTTTGTACTGACCCTCTCACACAAGTAAATCTCTTCAAATTCCTCCATGCATTTTAATTTTTTAGCTTCCATTTATCCTTAGACTTCCCAAACCATGTAAGCTGTATAGGGGCAAATGTGGTCACTGGAAGTAATAAAAAGGGAACTCAGCATGTTGCTCAATTTCCTTGCCTGCCACAGACACTTGTCTTCTTCCCTCTTTTTTTGAAAGAAGGCACAGCAGCCCTCAAGAGAACAGGCTGTTCTTGCTGCTCTGATTGATGGAGATAAGTGGAGATCAGGATTTGATTAATTTCTTCTATTCTCTGATGGTTCTAGTCCCTTCAGAAGGAGGAGACCACTCTGAGAATGAAAGAGTTACCAAGTAGGGATGAATATTTCCACTCTGCTAGCTTATCTTCTTGCATAGATAATCAAAAGAATTGTCTCCTACTTTCCCAGATGGCAAGATTGCAATTTATAGCTTTTGGGATGTTCTGTGGAAAAAAAAACCCCACAAACCAAACACCACCAAAAAATCCTTACTTCTGTATAAAAAATGTGAATTTGCATAAAAGATTAGGCAGCTTTCCAAAGGGTAAGGGAAGTAACAAAATAGAAGACATCGTGACCTCTCTACCACAGGGAATTTTTCCTATTTACACATTAGTTACACACACAGAACTTCTGACCACTAACTAACACATTAATATAACTTTATAGCCCACATGAAACACGGCCTAAACCTTGCACTTCACCAGTCAAAAGCAATAAAAAAGATACAGCTTGTTCCTGCTAACTCAAATAGAGCAATCTACTGAAATGGCATTTTTAACTGGCTTAAAAATGACTCCATAAAAGACTGGTTGTTATCGTGGCCTGGTGCTCAGTAGCTGCATGAAGGTGGGGAGAGAGGGGAGCAAAGTAGACAGAACAGAACTGTCGTCATGAAGCCTCACATCAAATACCCTAATTTTAACCCTGGAAAAGGACTGGAAAAGCAAAGCTGAATTTAAAAAATGAGTTAATCATACCTAACACTCCTCCAGGTGAACAAACTGCGCTCTCCAAAGTAAACACTGGGCAGCTGTTTTATCAGTTCCTCTAACTGGTACCAGCCTCAGTCTCTCAGGCCCAAATCCCTGCTGACACGGGGCACGTAGCTCCCAGTAACCCAGTCAGAGTTAGCCCTGGAAACCCAGTCTCCAGTGCCCTCCAGGGGCACCTTGCCCTGGGCAGGCACTGGGACAGCTGAGAACAAGGGCAGAGCTGCTGTTGCTGAAGTTAAATGAGGGTGGGTTTGTTGGCAAGATCTCTGAGACTCCCTCTGGAAGGGGGCATGTCTGAGCAGAGAGGCAGTTTGGTCTGGCAAAAAAAAAAATGTGCTGTGTTGATTAAACAACTTTGTGAGGGGCTAAATAAGGAAGCAATTTAGGAAACGCCGGTCTTAACACTAGGAAAGTTTTGTGCAAGTGAGCATTGCAAAATGTGCAAGGGTGGAGGGGGAGGGATCTGACTCCACTTTCTTTAAATGCATTGACCCTGAATTTTGAGCGCCGTCATTCCTGCCCAGTTGCTGCAGAGCACTCCCAGTTCCCT
The DNA here is from genome assembly GCA_013400775.1 of Chaetops frenatus. Taxonomy (NCBI): domain Eukaryota; kingdom Metazoa; phylum Chordata; class Aves; order Passeriformes; family Picathartidae; genus Chaetops; species Chaetops frenatus. The sequence goes on from VZTR01029882.1 coordinate 195,964, forward strand.
GTGAGAAAAGTCACTCCAAGTGCTCTTCTGGCAGTCTGTCCAATTCTGGGAGTATGCACACAGGTATTTGCAATAATTATGTAATTAAGACTTTATTATTTATATGGCATTTAATTAAAAGTGACTTTCAGTGGCACACAAAACCATGAAAAGAAAATGACTTTAAAAGAAGGTTAAGGATGTGTGACAAACTCAGAGGAGCTATGAAAATGACAGTTAAGGATTTGGCATGATGTGTACCTCCACCTCCCTGCTATCCTTTTTTTACCCTTCATTTACACATGGGCAGAAACACCGAGGGATGAGCCTTGAAATCCACCCTCCACAAAACCATCACTGCAGTAGAGGGGAGCTCTGCCTGAGTAAAGACTGGTTAAATACTACGTAAGCATTGCAGGCTTTGATCTTTAATCCCTTAAATACCAACATCTTTCCTCTCCTGAAACTTCCTCCTCTTCAAACCAGCTGAATCCACAGATGAATTCTCACATTTTAAAACCAAATCACCTAGCACCTTCAATTAAAGTCCTTTCCCTACTTACTTATACAGCATGGTTTTAATAATGCTGTGTGTTATCTAGGTCCTGACCTTGCAGGGTTTTGCTGGATTTCTTGTGTGAGGGAAATTACTCACAAGCATGTTTGCTTTAAGTGGAGACAAAAATACAAATGCCCAAAGAGGAGCTGAGAAGAATACAGCCCCAAGGGCTCAGTTTTAGAGGGACCCCCCATGCGTGGCCAGCACACCCACAGTGGAGAAACCAGCGTGCTCTGGCAGTGGAGGTGGGAATGTGGCATTTCAGTGGAAGGTGTTCCTTCCAGATGAAATGACCTTCCAGATGACAACAAGATTAAAAAAATAACCTCTAAGTCACGGTCAAGTCTGACCGTCCCAAAAGCTCGTTTGTTCTTTTTCTGAAGAGTAAGCACACTTCAGAAAGCCCTTACACGAGTTTTACCGCCCTACTGCTGCCTTACCCTTGACAACAGGTAATGACCAACAATAAGCTAATTCTAAGAAACTTGGGGGAGGGGGGCAGAAAGAGAGTTAGTTTTTATTACTTTTAAATGAGTGTTTGATACATCATCTTGGTTCCACTGATTAATGTTCGCAGCAAACTCAGCCACTGGAGTTGTAATGTTTCTGCAAGCTTCCCTACAGCAAAGCCTAGCCATTAATTCAGTGGCATATGTCAGCTCAGCAGAGCAAGGTCACTCTTCTCTTTCAAGGGGAACCTTTTTAGAAATAATAAAACTGACAGAAAGTTCTTTTTTGCATGCTTTATGTCACCTGAGGTTGAGTGCTGCAGTTAATATCACAGAGCTTATAAACATTCCCATCTTCAGCAGCCTCCAAACCCACTGGGCTCTTAGAACCTCAACATTTTTTTTTTTTTTTAAAGTAATACAGTGACAGCTTTATGTGGGACAGATATACAGTGTGTAATCCTAAATGAGTAAAAAGTAAGTAAAAAATGAACAAATCTTTTCTTGAGCATTTTAGAGTAGAAATTTTGGAAGACACTAAGGACTGCTGATACTGCAGGATGTTAGTGCTTAGAGAAAAAGATGTAGGATTAGGGACTTTATCTCCACGGATGCTTGCATCTTTGGATAAAGGGAGGAAATTTTAAAAAGCACCAATCCACCTTGTTTCCATTTCACTGCTAACTGATACTGCAGGCTGGAAATCTGGCATGTGAATTAAAGAGAACACAAAGTTAATTGATCTATTTATGGAATGATTTTGAATTTGTAAGTAAAGATGTCCTAGTCATCTGTTATGATAACTAATTGCAACTGGAACTTATTTATCGGGGTACAAATATTATGGAACATGATAAACAAAATAACTAGCTGAAGAAGATCCAAAAAATAGGCCATTATTTCCCCCTCATTATCTCCCTTCAGACATCCTGACTACACTTGATTAATGAATCCATAGTGAGATTAGCTGAAATTGCCTTAATGGAGATGCACTACAGTAGAGAAGCAAAATTCAGTGCAGTATCTATCATCAGTCACTGTGAATTTGAGTGCTCCATCAGATCTATATGTCCATTTATTTAAATTATTTTTATCTTGGAAAAAAAAGCAAAAAAAAAAAAAAAAAAAAAAAAAAAAAAAAAAAAAAAAAAAACCAACAAAGAAATAAAATACTATGCTCATTAGAGTGGGTTAACTTTTGACTCCTTTGAAATGTAGACCAGGGTCACCATTTTTTCTCTTTCTTGTATTCTCCCTTGTTAAATGGCTGTGTTCCAATGTTGGCTCATTGTCATCAACAGGCCAAAGTTATCCTTATTGTCCAGTTGAAAAAAGCACATGTGGCACCTCTCTGCAGCTTCTCAGACCTCAAAAACTGGACATGATTGCACAATTTACGCCTGGGTATCTTAAATATGCTCCTTGGAAATTTGAACTCATAAAATATAAGTTCAGCAAGTTTTTGGTTTTGTATGGAAGATGAAAGAAGATTGCCATCTCAGGGTTTCCTCATGATTTGGGAGTGTGTAAGAGTCCTTCTTAGTTCACAAGTTATGATGTATTAAACTCCATGTTTGCTTTGTAGCATAAGCTCTATAATTGCAATCCTAGGAAAAAAAAAAAAACTAGGAATCTGAAAATATCATCCTGATTCTGTTCAGATCACTCCAGAAAAGGAATTAATACGATCAACAGCTCACTGTGTTACCAGTAAGGGCACATCAATTCCCCCTGTCTCCATTTGATTATCTCTGTGGCATGGGTTGTTGTGATCACAGCTCAGTGGAAAACTACAGCTTCATTTCATGAAAAAACAAATGTACCAGGTGCACGAGGTGTGTTTTTATTCTGACACATGAAAAAAGTGAGACTGAGCTTTTCCCCCTCCCCTGCTTCTGCAACCTGCATGAGAATCATACATAGTGGGGAGAGGCCAGTGTGGTGCTGCTCCTGAGGAAGCAACAGTAGTGAGGGCTTTGAGGTGTCCTTTGAACCCCAAATTTAAGGACATACTCCAAATCCTACTGAAATCAGCCCTATCACTGCAAAGGAAACTGTGCCAACTACATTATTTTAAGCTTTACGAATGGGTAGGAAGATGTTGCCTCTTCCCATTCCTTCAGATTATGGCTAAAGTCCCAAACAGAAAGACATTTTCAAACATTTCACCACAATTACCAAGATATATTAGTGAAGGAAATATAAGCTCCTTTACAGAGACAGGAAGAAAATAATGTAGACATGCCAATAGCCAACATCAGAAGAGCCTTGCCACGTGCTTGTGCTAGAGCTGAATGCCTGCTCTACCATCATCAGTCATTTAATGCACCCCCTCCACAGGTTCTGAGCTGCTCATCCATCAGGGAACCGTGTGCCCTTTCCAGCTTTTTGAAGTGGTTTTTGAACTTTACGTCTGATCTTAAACAAGGAGGCAGAAAGACAGAAGTGTAAGAGCAAAACATCACAGCTGTGGCACGTGAAACAGTTCAGGAGTGGTAGAGATGAGCATCCCCTTTGCACAGGTGGAGGTGGCAGAGAAGCCAGATGAGCTCCCTCAGCTGTCCTGGCCACTGTGTCATCTCCTCTTCACACACTGGTTTTGGCTGTGCTGTCACCAAGGGAAGCTGATTTCTTTCTCTCAGGGCTGCAGCCTGTCAGTGACACAGCTCCATCTCTGTCTCAAGCATCGTGGTGGAGGGAAGCCATGAAACTGCACCGTGTTTTCTGGTTGAGCAGAGCTCCTCTAGTGTTTATCTCCTCCCTGAAGAAGCCATGAGGAACACTGCAGAAAAACCTAAAGCCAAGTATTCCAGTATTCAGGGAGTCATGTCCCACCTGTCCTTCAACATACCTGGAAGTACAGCAAACCTACCACACCTTCTGATGAGGTCAGCATGGACAAGTAGAGGAACTTTCACTTCTTACAGTTCTCAAGGAAGGGAACATTCAGCATCTCATGGAAATTAAATTCAGTAGTGTTAGGTTACATGGCTGTTCTTGTGAAGACAGTAAAAGAGATGAAGACATAGAAGGTAGAAAAAGGACTAAAACTCAACCCAGAAGATATGATGGTGCAAAACAGCAGATCACTAGAGCTTCATCCCAGAGAAAACTGGTCAGCTTCAGTGCTGGGTGATGACTAAAGACCCCTTGCTCTTGACATTTACCTTTCCAGAAAGGGGCTAGAAGATGTTATGACTGGCAATTAAGCCAAAGAAGCATAGTTAGTCAAAGAAGCAGCCTCCCTGAAGAAGTTTCCAAACTTTTCCCCAGGCTGGAATTTCACTCTCAAGTTTAAGAAGAAGAAAAATAGTAAGAACATGCTGTTGGGTGCACTGTAAGTGGAATAAATTTTTTAAAGAGCTACAAGGGTGAGAGTAAGCAGAAATACAGAAAAGATTTCACCTGGAAAAAGATAGGTGGTTGTTCATCTTCCTGTGGAATAACAACACACATACAATACACTCTATCTGATTCATGAAACAGAGTTTTCCATCAAGTTGGTTTAAAGGATATATGATTTGTTAAATATTCAGAGTATATATAATCCATAGCCTGGTGCCAAGCAGCAAATGTTGAGCAAAACCACTGACACTGCCAATTTGTGGAAGAGAGTGTAACTGCTTCTAACAACTGGAGTAACTCTGCTGTCTTTGTTGCAGCCTTTCAGAAGAGAAAGCTTCAGGGATATTGTGATTACAGAGGCCCAGAAGATTTTTTTTTTCCTCTTCTCAGGAGTGGGTATTCCCAGCGGGTTCTGTCCACAGAGCAAGGGGTTGATTCTTCCTGCTGAAGTTTGTAGCCAGCCAGAAAGTGCTTGTACAGCTGTCAAGGGATGGCTTTATAACAGCCTATGTCTGAATTTATGCTGTGACACAGATTAATAGACGAATATTGAAGCACAGGAATCTGTAGGCCACATCCTCTGCCCGTCCTGCCCATACATTGTTACTGCTTTTTTTTTTTTCCCAGCAATGACAGATATCCTGACCAATGTTTACTTTGGGGTATTTTTGTTTTCCTAGAAACACAGTATTGAAGTAACTCAACTGCTCTTAAACAACTCTTAAAGTATTAGGAGGCAACTGGTGCTGATTTATGTCATCTTGGTAATTGTGCTATATTATTTATCAAAGACCACAGTTATAAATGCTGTGGCTGAGAGTCTGGTTTCTAAAAATGGCTGGGTAAGGTAGTTCAGGCAGACTTCTTGAAATGCTCCTACTTGCTTAAGAAAACAAACAGAAACCTGGATTTGTTACTCTAAGCAAAATGAATATTAATGTGTAAATATTCTCTTCAGAAGATTGCTCTCACTCGTTTTAAAATATCCTGCTTTTAAGGACTTAAGGCTGGCTAGTGAAGGAAACCAAGACAGGGAAGAAGCAAGAAATTAAATGAATATTTTGCAAAGTTGATGAAAATTTAAAAGATGCTGTAATCAAGGGAACACACAAAATACATCAGTACTGGAACAGGCCACAGATATCATTTTTCCTCTGAAACAAAATCTAGCAAAGAGTTGTGTGAGCCCTCAATGAGACTATGTTTTGATGTGAGCATCAAAATGGGGAGCCTGGTCATCCTAATCAACTTCCTGCCAAGGGGCAGGTGAGAGAGGTGGCTGTTCTTTCCCCACAAACACTCTGGACCTTTAATTCCTGCTGAGAAAACAAAATTCCTCAAATTTCAAGACCTTTGTAGAAGAGATATGTTAACATATATGTTAAGACACAACTTTCTGAAGCTGCTCTTGAAAAGAAACAATAATTAGCTGAAGATTGAGAAGCATGATGATCATATAAATGAAGAAAAAGCAGCAGAAATAAGAGGAGCAGTAATATGATTGTAGAACCACCACACAAAGAAAATAACCCAAGGTTCACTCTAACCTTGTTCCAGTATTTTATCAAGCCTAGGAGAGACAGAAAACACCTTCTGAAGTGTCACCTGTAATCCCTCCTTTCCCCACCTACACACACATGGTTTTTACAAGTATCATTATTTCTTTCTCTGAACCGAACCACCCCCTCAGTAAAGGCCCACAGGTATTTACACCATAAACCAGGTTCTTAAAAATACTTCCCAGATGTTGTCATCTGCTCCTGCTTATTTACCAGAGCTCAAATGGATTTTGACAAACACTCTTTCTTCAAGAGGCAATGCAGTAAAGACCTTTAATGACAGAACTATGTGTCATCTTTGCCTATAAGCATAAATTTGCACAGCGGGCAGTACGGTGAAAACAGCTCATCATCAACTCATCACCTCTCATCATTGTTAGAATGAAATGCAAATGGAAACGAACATCACTTCAGTCATGGTTGTGAAAATTAGCATCTGTGACATTAGCAGTGGCTCATTTATTATGCACTCGAAATTTCAGAGGGAAAGAAAAGAATATAAAACTTCATAACTCTACCAGTCTTTACCTTTGAAATAAAATTAAAACCTTCAGCTTTCCCCACCCAAGGATAAATCCTAGTTAATATTCATTAACACCGAGCAATCTCTTCACTGCAGATCTTGTCCTACAGAAGATCTAATTATGCCTCGAATTATTTTTGGTGTTTAGGTTTGCTGTACCTATTTTCTATTTTCTTTTCTTTAGCAATATTCCCCACTGGAGAGGCATGAGCCACTGTCTGAGAAAAATGTGGAACCAAAAATCTTGCTTATAGCATCTGTCTGCATTACAGGCTCCAAACACTTAGGCAAGCGATAAACCATACTCAGATAATCCCACTGAAATCAATGGGACTACAGCTAATTTATTCACTTAAGTCAGAATCAGGATCAAGCCTTCTGTGAAGAATATATAAAAAGGTGAAGTTCTGGCCTCAAGTCTATGACAAAAATGTGCATTGATTCCTGCAATGTCAGGGTTTCATTTTAAATTTATGAAAAGTAAAATTACTGGTATGAAATTGTACTAGGGAATAAATTTGCATATTAAAATGTTTCCTCCCGTTAGATTTGCCTCTCTTTTCTCACAACCCTGAAAAAAAAAATAATGGTTTATCTCCTAAGTAAGTGAATATTGATTTAATTAGAAGCTTGGACGTATTTTTGCCTAAACAAAATGCAGAGGCATTGACCCTGAATTGTCTTACACACCAGAAGTAAGCTGAGTTTAAAGCACCAAGTGCATTTGGAAGCAGAATAAGGAAACAAAAACGTCTCAAACCTTTAGCATAAACAAGGATCAACTGTCATACAGAATAATGACACAAGACTTTCTTCAGAGAAAATGGCACAAAGTTGTCTGCTTCAAGTTGAAGTAAAGCCAAGAATCATCAGGCAGTCCTCAAGTTTGCTGTGTCCGGAGGAATGGGAGAGAGACAGGAGTAGGTTCTGCCCAGCACATTACATCGTGTGAAGCGGGCAAGACAGTGCAGGGATGTTTTGCAGATTATTTTCACCTGGCCAAATGTGTAAAACAGTGCAAAGTGGAATGCAGAACAGCTGTGAAGTGCTTTAATGGGGTTTTACGTGTATGGTGCTGCCTGAAGGGTGTACAAAAGAGAAGACTAGAACGTGTATAATTGGTTAGAGTGTTTTTTCTTACCCTTGTTCTAAATCTGCTTCATTCCACTTCCCAGATGCACTGACATCTGCAAAGTCATAAGGCTCAAAGAGGCAGAAATCCAGATGATCTCAGGGCTCTTTCCTTCATCCTCCAAGACAACTGCTCCCCTCCTCCCCAGCTCTCTGAGGGGTGGTGGGACAGACTGCTCAGACCCTCGGCTGAAACCCCTCTGGGACAATCCTCCTTTCCCTGCTTTCTGTCCTGCTCTGCAGGAATGCAGGAGCCACACGCTGTCCCTGCAGCGAGGCACCGCAGCCAGCAGCGTGACCATGGACCTCAGGGCTTTGTGCAAGACCTGCTTTGTCTGACCTCACCTGCCCACAAATAATTCCACAGCTCTGAGCAGCTACACCACGTAAACCAAGCTGTGCCTCATCTGGCAGAAATGAAAGGAGGGCAGGTGAGGACTCCCTAAAGGAAGGGGTGGGAGATGCACAGGTTCTGCTGTGATAGGAAGTCATTTAAGGTCCTGGGTAGACACGTAGGTTAGATTAGATAGGCTTGAAATAGAGAGCTTGGCCCTTCAATTTGTTGAATTTCTTCAACATCAAGCAGGGTATTTTTAACCCTTGGAACCTTTCCTTTATAATTCAGCTACCTGAGATCCTCAGCTGATATAGAAGGTATAAATGTACACTAGTACGTGCAGCTACAATGATAAACATTTGTAAGGGATCAGAATCCTTCCAGTATCTCTTCTGAATGCATTTCTCTCATTTCTCTCCCAGTTTTCTCTGGGATGACACGGGGTTTAGATGTCTTTTTGCCTACAATGAATGTTTATTTGTATAAATGCATTCAGTAGTTATATGCATATCCATGAATACAAAAAAGCTGCCAAACATTCAAAGAAGTTATTAGCAAGGCTGCAGCACTACTGAAATCTTGCTGCATGACAAAAAGACTCCCCTGAAACACCATTCTTTTGTGGCATAGACCAACTTTTTCATAGTGTACACTGAAAGTGTTAAACTAGATTTTTGTCTATGCAGCATCTAACACATCTGCAAAAGTCTCTTAAGCACCACAATAATAAATGAAGTAAATGCATTGCACACAGTGAACAGTGAGATACTGAACCTGTATTACTCTAGCATTGATCATTGAATTGTCCACCACAGTGAGGGGTTTTATACAGGGACACCAAATTGCCTTGAGAAAGGCTTTAACATCAGCCTTGTGTGATATTCATTCATCTTTATCTAAAGGCATCAGTTCATGCCAGTATTCTTCACATGGGAAAGTAATAAAAGCAAAGGGGTTAAAAAGCAAATATTGGTGAAACACTCTAATTAATGCACAGAAATTTGTACAGAGGTGATAGAGACAAGTAGTCTCCATGTTTAAGATTCTGTTACCAAAAAAGATCTTTTTTGTGTCCCCTTTGAGGGTTTAAGGCTGCAAACCTGATTTTAATTTAATATTAAAAACAGGCCTTATGGCTCTCCCACAGGTCTGTGTGGAAGTGTTGGAGACACTGGGATGTCTCAGTGGCCCAAAGTCAAGGTGAAGTAGCCCAAAGTCTACCCAGTGGCAGTGGTATCGTGCCCTGTGAGCATGAGGAGGTACCAACTGTTGCTGGCACAGAGCAGGGGCAGCCAGGACGTCATCTACAGAGGTCACTTGTGAAATCCTGTAACTTCTCCAAGAGGTGAGGACCGACCTGTGTCCCATCTTACCCAACTCAGCGTTAAGCAACCTGAGTATTTACGGTGCTCCCCTGGGACAAGTTTTGAAATGTGCTACAACAAACCAAGATTCCTACTCCATGCAACATGGAACTGTCTGCTCCCCTGCCTTGATTGTGAGCAGCACATTCAGCAAAGGCATTCTCCTCTTGGAAAGTTTACACAGTTCTATGCAAAAGTGGGCCTTTAAAAATAAAAATCAGGCTATTGTTAAGGAACACCTTATTCTGGAAGATGTGAGTGGCCAAAGCTGGCTTTTGAAAATGTTTTACAGACAGGGAAACAAAACCCATCCTCAGAGTATTTCATGGTCATTTCTTGTTTAATTGATAATGTAATTAGATATTAATTATAATTTTCCCCTGCCATTAAAACATAGTATAATGATTGAGCAGAAGAAAATGCATACCAAATCAACCAGTGCAATGCTTGAAAAAAATATTAAAATGTGGTAGAAAATGGTGTCAAAATCACTTCAAATCCATGGAAAAAGCAGTTAATTTTAACTGTTAATGAGTCATAGTCTAAAACTGCAAGCACAATCCACAAAAGCCAGTGCTGTGTAAAACCAGAAGGCATCCTTGCTGAAACAGTGTCTGCAGTAATCTCTTAGGACACAGAAGTCACTGAGGGAGGTGTATTCCCAAACAACGAGAAGGTGGGTGGATCTGTAAGTTGAGAGACACTGGTTGTTGAGAGCAGGGAGATACTAAAAGGCTTTTCTAATCTCTTTGTTAAATTTTCACTGATAAACTGAGGTAGAAATGGAGATTGAAGTGCTCATGTTGAGCAATAGCTGTTGCACTGCAGCCTTATAATACTCTACAATACTTGTACAATGTAGTGCACAGAGGTCATTTTGCACTCAATCCAGGGACAGAAAATAAATTTTGGGCATTGAACACATCCTTATAACCTCTTGCAAAACTTTCACTTCCATTCTTACAATTCCAGATTGTGGGAAGTGTCCAGTGTAGCACATGGTCAATTTGTTTAGAGTGTTTCTTTCAGGCTGATATTTTAATGATTGCCAGAGAAATTAAGATAGCAAACACTGATTGCCAAGTACCCTCTTCTCCTATGGTTATGGTGATGCAAAAGCAAATTTATTAAAATAAGAAACAAATTTAATAGATTTTCTAATTCTTCACTGATTCTCACACTCCTTTCTGGGACATCATTGGTTTAGCATGGATGAAATGGAGAAAGGAGATTTTGTGTGCCCATCTGCTAAAAGACTGATGCAGAGCATGGAACAATGGACAAAGTCCAGCACCAGAACTCTTTAGCACAGCTACAGCAGCTTTACAATGATGATCCCTTTAACTGGATCTTTACTATTATAAAGTGAGTATATACAACTAGATTCCTGAGATTATAGCACTGAGGTACTTGCAAGCACATAAGAAAATCCTGAAGCTGGGATTTAAGAGGAAACCCTCGTATTAAAAATTGCTAATAATTCCTGTTATTATCAATTGACGACAGAAATGAGACATCCTTACCTTTGGCTTTTGACTTTTCTCCTTATCAGAGGCGTTGGACGGTTTTCTCTTCAGCATCTTTAGCTCACGTTAATCCCCTGGGTGTGCAACTGCTATGAACTTGCAGCCAAACTAAGAGCAAGGGAGGGCACTGCAGACGTCTGCAATGGTTATGCACTTCCTGACTCTATCAGGATGTGACTTCACACGGCTGCCTTGTTGCATGAGGGAGTAAACAGATTCCTTCCTTGGGGGAGGGGGGCAGGAAGGAAGGGAGGGAGTGATGGGGACAAGAAAGACGGAGGTGCACCAAGGAGAGGAGTTGAAATTTGGGGCAGGAGTCAACGTGAGGAATGCTTTAAAACTTGTCCGCTGCTGTGTCACCATCAGGCCTCAGTAAGACTTTGGACAACCTCAAGAAAACCATTCTCTTTATCTCTCTCAGTTTTTCCCTCTCAGCCTTACAGCACTACGTGCACCTTTACTTCCACCTGTGCTGGGGCTTGTGTGGGGTGAAGGTGTGCCGGTATTCAAAGCACCAAGAGATACTACTCATATCAGATGTGAGCTACACTATGGGTATAACTGGCCCCTGACTCCTCCATTCCTCTCTTGGCTCTCCAGCAATGCAATAAAAGCAATGAGATTAAAGGTTGCTGTTTGGTAGAGAAGGGAATTATCTAAAGCCATCTTTTTCTCTTGTATGGTAAAATTTTTGCCATTCATCACAGAACTGGGACTCCCTGAAACAGCACTTTTCAGCCCTCTATTTTTCTTGATTTGCTGACAAAGTCATAGGGAGAAAAGTCAAATCTTACAGAAGACTTTAAACAAAGAGGCAGAGGGAAATGGAAGAGGTCCTCTACGACCTCTTGAAAACCAGCCCAAAAGCTGAAAAAAAAGTGGAGCTATTAAAGTAGCTTAAATTGCTGCTTCATCTGGCTTGAAAATTTTTATCTTAGAGGAACAAATAAAAATCTTGAGCATCCTAAGTAAAACTTATTTGTTGTGAATCATAGGCCACAAACCCTGAAACTTTGGAATATTCCGAACTTTATGCTGACTGATGGAGGCAAATTCTCAATTTCAACCCCAAAACTTTCAGACTCCCAACAGAGCTTCAATTAAATCTTAGTTTAAGATTACTACAATTGGAAAAGAAATATATTTCTTAATAAGTTGCAAGAAAAAGGTTCAGGAGTAACTGTCAAGAAAAAACTTTGGTAATTTTTTTTTCAAAATTTTCATATTTTTTCTTTTTTTTTTTCCCAAGCAAATGTATTCTATCCTTTACTCATATTTTTGGCATAAATAAAAGCTCTTCTAAAAACACTCTTCTTCATCTTCTACCATATGACTATTCTAAGAAGGGTAAGTCATGCTCATCAGATGAAAAAACATTTTGGTTTGCTATGTGGACTTTTCTTTAAAGGTTTAAGAAAATTTTTTGAGTGTTTTTTGGGTTATGATGGATGGGTAACTGAATGGACTAAGACTGATTGAGGAAGGAATAATAGTTATACACTAATGGTGCTATGAGGTTTTCCTTTCCTAGGCCTTCTAAGAAGGGGGTTGGTAAGAAGGTGAGGAGGAACTGAGGTTAAGGTACCGAAATTCTGTCAAATATAGCCCAAAACTCTCTAGGTGAGTGGGTTTCAGTGGAGGATGTTTTGCATCTCTACCCATAACGCTTCACGTTTTAACCAGAACAACACTAATGTAAACCAAAGTTAATTGTGGGGGTTTTATTATTGAAAATAACATATCCATCAGAGTTCCTAATAATTGATATTTTTAATAATAGTTAATTAATAATAATGGTGAACTCAGAGTTTGTTTTTTTTTTCTATATTTGAAAACACAACTTGGAATGTCAACTTAAGTTTTAATGCAGGAGGTTTTACCATGGATATTTAACCAGCCTTAGTAATTCAGTAAGGCCATAAGTTGTTATAAAAGCTGTATGTATGTTTAAGAGTAATTAAACTTGATTATTATCTACATAGATTTACATTGCAGTATATTGGTTTTCTTTTTAGTCTGATCCAAACATGAGGATTAAATCAGACTCTGCTGATCATTAGACTGTGATTTCCTGTCTCAGGCCACTGTTAAAATCTTCATGATTAATAAAATGGGAACTCAGCTGAAGAGTAATATATGAGCTTCCTTTCTGTAGAATATTTATTGTTAAACAGGAAGAAAGAGGTTATTTCAAGAGATATAGTACCCACCCATATCTATTTCCTTTCCTCATCCACATATCAAAAAAATTATAGCAGCTTGAAGGCTGACCTGATTATGTTCTTGCCCTTGGAAGGTTGACCCACCAGTTTTAAAAAGTAACAAAGTAAAGAAAATCAAACATATATAACATTAAGTTCATTTAATTTAGTTAACCATTACATTTCAAATGCAGCTCTTTTGAATTAAAAATTAATAATAAGCTTGGTGCTTATATCTTCTGTATTTGAAGCTAATTTTTCAAAAGGGAATGAGGGTCTGTGTAAAATTAAAAGAAAAATTCTTATACTTAGTTTTCTGTTGGACATGACTGCATGTAACTTATTCCATTTCCTTGCTGGACTTTGAAACTGATCCAAATCCCAGTGATTAGACGTTTTTCAGGTGAATTTTATGAGGCTTGGACTGACTTCTCTATCCTGAACCGACCAGGCAATGTCACTCTTTTGTCTGGAAAGTGTTATGGGCAAAAAGGCTATCCACTTAAAAATAATTAAGATGACCCCAAGAGAATGATTCCCACTGTCATTATATTTATAAAAGGCAACATCCCTTATAGCTTATTATTATCATTACTCACTTTTAATGAATGGACTGTGATGAATGGTCCTGGAGGGTCAAGTGCTTTATGTGCCTCCCTCCCACATGGTATCATATTCCCCCAGGGGCTCCATCCAGTTACCTTCCCTGAGAGGAGAGATCACTTCCACACTAAACTGCAAGTGTAAACTTATCCTTTCAATACTTGATTATTCTGATAAAACCAGCAAGTAGGGTGTGAAGTAGATTGAAGGGTTTAGCACACTGGCCACCTGTCAAAAGCAAATGAAATGAGACTTTCTCTGCATTAGCAACTCGTTTTTCATTGTCCATCAGACAAAGCTGGTCCAAGTTTAACTGGAGCCTAAAATATACCTTGGGGCTCTACATTGCTTTCCCTAATGCTAAGCAAGCCCAGAGTGTCTTAGTCTGTTTATTTTAATTAAAAGAAGACATATTTTGAACAAGAAAGGAATCCTGCCTTCAGCCTTTGATTTTATGGCCATGTGTGTCCCTGTGCCATCTAACTCACTTAGATATTGCAGAAATCTCAGAATAGCAAGTGAAGCTGAGTGAATAATTTGCAGTGAATAATTTACTCAACAAATTTAATCTTTATTTCCTCAAGGAATGTTCGTGAGCAGAACACAATTTCCTCAAATGTATTAATTATGGGCCAGAATTTAGCTAGATACTTCCCTCTCCTGGTCTGATTTGAGCCAGCCACAGTTACAGTCACAGATAATCCTCAGCAGAGCTCTCTCCATAAACTACCACAGCAAAGACTCTTCAGAAACAAGTGTGGAAAAGTGAAATCAAGCCCTCCCTCCAGTGACAACAACCCATGAGAGGAGACAGAGGATGCAGGCTGAGCTGTAACTATTTAAACACCACACTCACTTTAATTTTAACACCAAAGATCAAGGCTGTGATTTTCCACTGGGATGCTGGGGATTGGAACTGGATGCTGAAAGTCTCATCTTTAAGACTCCCACACTCTCTGAAAATTCCTCATCCAGAACTCAGGATGGAAAATTTGTCCAAAATACTTAGGGATTTCACACAACAAGGTGAATGATTTCCTATTAAATAGGCTCCCATGTGCCTTTCTCATCAGGAACAGGAAATGGAGAAACTACAGAACCTCAGAGTCTTAGAGAGACAGGATATGATTAAAGAATATTTTAGCTTACAGTTTTGATTTGTGGCTGTGCTGACCCTATATCAACTCCTATCCCATACAAAGTATAATACTTTTGAAACCTGGCTATGCTGCAAAGTGAATAACCTGAATTGTGCTCTGAAAACTTAATTTCTGCTAAATAATTTACATTGGGTGGATTTTAAATGACATCTATAAAATGAAAAGGCACAAGACACCACAAAGAGTGGTAGTCTAAGATTGTTTAAGCAACCATCAGGGTGCAGAGCAGCAGGAATACCCTTATCATGTCATTTATCATGTAAATGTGATTTTGGCCTCTCAGAATATTGAGCTTCCTTCTCTTCCTGAAAAAATGTTACTATGATTCTTCCTTCTTTTATGCTAATCTTTTGCCTTTAAGGTCAATAGAGTCACGAAGAAATATGGCAGGGACAGGCTATAGAACACCACTACCAGAGTTTAAAGAGGTCTCTGGTCCAAGAGTGGTTGATGCTCTGTGAGTAAGAAAAAGTGTCTCATTGCCAGGCCCTCAGACTGTGTCCTTGGCATGTTCCCAACACCACCTGGCCTAAAGGGAAATTGAAGTACCAGGAACTTATCTCAAGCTTTGATCCCAACACATTCTCTTGCATTAGCAGTAGATGAACAGATCAGTCATACCTACACTATGTCAGGTTAGCACTAACTCTAATAAAAATCTATACTGCTGTGACATAGGGATTCTCAAGGAGATTGGCTTTCACCTATTGAACAAATCCCATTCTTATTAGCCTGAAGAGCAAGAGCCAAAGTTGTGTCTATATCTTCTAGGTACTCCTGTTGAGAAAACTCAAAGTCAGCAAGGTTGGTGTCTTGTAAAGCAGAAGCCACAGTCTAATCCAGCATCCGTGTAATCATTTGCTGCAGAGACGTGCGTCACTGGTGGTTTTCCTGTACAATTCCTGTACTCTGCAAGCAGAGCACACTTTACAGTCTGTGATGAACAGCAGAAAGCAACTGGCAGGATTGGCTGCTGCTGTGACCTCAGACATGCAGGGGAACAGCCACCCTGTTATTCAGAGTGAATGCTAAAATCAAGGCTACACTGCAGTGTTCATACCTAGAACATCTCAGTGGATTTCATAAGTGAATGCTGTGATTACTAATCAACTACAAGGGCTTTTTATCCCACAGAATTTGCAGGTTTGTATGACTTTTTTTATAGACATCCAGCTGGAGCTCAGCCTCCCAGAAGTGCATTTACAGATAAATAGTGATGGTTGCCTTGTGCATCTATTTAAAAAGCTCAGATATGAGATTTTCAATAAATGAAACTGATATAAAAATAAATTTAGCCCCTCTTTTTTAATCTTGTACACAAAACATGACATGCTTCATTTGGTATTTAGAAGACCAGCTTAACACAGGAACACTGACAGTGCAGCAGAGGATTTTTTTCAAGGTATGTACATGATGTCTGCCAGCCTATCTCTGATTAGAATCAAGATCAACAGAAGTAAATTCTTATTAACTCTAATGCCAGCCTGCTGTCAGAAAACTCTGCAGTTTGAACCATCTTTTCCCAGTAAACATCTCCTGCTGAATTTCTTTACTGGTGTCAGAATGTCACATTGCTGTGCCATCACAGCATTAGGACTGCTGTGCAAAGGCTAACAGGAACAGGAAAAACACAGCAAACTGCACATTCATCCACTTGCAGGGCCTGGATTTCACACTGATTCTAGAGGAAAATGTTTTTCTCCCTTGACATGGTTTAAAGTGGGTGAAAATCGTAATCTGGAAGTGGCAGAGAGGGACAAGATGGCTTTATTTGTAATTGGTTTTAAAAATCTATTTCTACCCACCTAAATGATGTGATACCTGCTTGATAACCAGCAGAAACACAAAGAGTCTCCATCACTAAGAAAAGGTGAATATATGTGACCTTAATCTTCCCTCCCCTCCTCTCCTCCCCACACTTTGTACCAGAGCTGTGGCCTTACTGCAGCAAAACTTAATTCAGGTGCTAGCATTAATGGCAATACCTTGAAAATCTGGCTGGATGTGGGTCAAACTAACTCCACCAGCACACCTGCCAAACCACACACACTGGGAATGAGCCTTGAGAGGCTGATTTTCTCTCACTTCCAGGTCTGAACGTCAGTGTAGGGTGGCCTGGCTCTTGCTCAGTGCATGTCTGGCAGGTTAGGATGTTACCTGGATCCATCAGCAGCTTGCTCCAGAGCAGGGGTGAGGGATGGTGGGCAAGCTGCAGCCACTCTGAGCTCCCTGACAAGGAAGAGGAGGCGCTATTCCTGCTGGATTTTGGCCCTGAGGACTGGCAAGCGGCTTGCTGCACCCTGTGCTGGCCTTGGCTAGTGCCCCTCTTGCCTCACTCAGGATTCCATGGGATGCTTCAGGCTGAATGGTCACAGCTGAATAAACTGCCCCAGGTCAGCTGAGCTTCACTAAGGGTGAGGACTTGCTCTTAGCCCATCAACAAGATGAAGTGAAGCAGTCACATAAATTTATTTCATGAAGGGTTCAAGATAAGGTGCTTTCTCTGGGGCTGTAGGCTAAAGGCACTCACAGGGGCAGTCACGGTGCTCAGTATGTTTAAGGGAATTACTTATGTGTCAGTAACTTGTCTGTGGGGAGACAAGGGAATGGAAGTGGAGGGCTGTCTCCAAAACTGTGCTCTGTAGAAAGAGATTAATGCTTTGCCTCTTCACAAACATCCCACTATTCTTTCATATTCCTCCCACCAATCTTTATATTTTTCAGTCCATTATCAAACTCCTTCCCCTCTTACTTCCCACAGAGTGTATGAGCTTTTGACTCACACCTTGCATGTCTCTTCTCTAGAGAAGGTTTTTTTTTACCATCTAATCTCATGATCTATATGATCCTTTTTTCTTCTATCACATGTATCATTTTGTGTGGTTTCTGTCTCCTTTGCCTTACTGCTGCCACAGAAAGCAGAAGCTGATGAAAAGACAACAAAAATTTCCCCTCAAACAACTCCATGATCTTCTAAAATTTCTGCTGAGCTACAGACAGCAAACTGAAGAAGATCCTCACTCCAGGAGGAAACTCTGAAGGTTACATTTAGGCCTCCTAGTTTACAACAAGTTTTCTGGGTTTTTTAATATATACACAAACTGGCGGAGAGAAATTTTAATATTATGGTCCTCCAGTGAGGAGAAAGTTTGCAAAAATCTATGAAATATCTTTGGGTTCAAACACCCTTAGAAGTGGAAAGACTAATACCTAAACCCCTAAAAAATCAACACCCTTATGTATCATACACATCCAAACTCATTAGATTAGGAAAACAAACATTTGAAGCCAAGGGAATGCAGAATTATTGCTGTATGTGGTACCTGATTCTCATCCCTACATGTGTGTGCTTCATGGTGCAGTTCTAATAAGACAGCTTTAACATTTACCACCTTTTCTCTACTGAACATCTGTCTAATTTAGTGCAAACAATGAATCTGAAAGACAGTGTCAGAGCCTGCAAATAAACTGTTTGAACTGCTGCCCTTCTGGGGCACAGGTTGGAATGTGTATCCTTGCTCGTGCAACAACCACCTGATGTGTACAAGAACACATCATCCCCATTTTGCAAATGAAGCCTGAGGAAGACAAGTGAAGTGATTTGTCTCATTTCACACAAGAGGTCTGTAGTAGTGCAGGGAATTGCATTATCTACATCCTTAATCACTGGATCATAATTCATGGGTTTAAAGAAGCAATGCTTCTATAAGGAACTGAAATAAGGATTTATTTTGTCATTCTAGTTCAGGGGAGCACTAAGAAATTGTGTTAAAAGTTATTTACTTTGCAATTGATCATTGACTGCATGTAATTCTCAGGGTGTGACCCTGTGTTTAGATGTGCAGAAAATTTGAGCAAATGTAGCTGCAAGCAAAGTTTGGGGAGTTTAATTTCTGACTTTCAGTCTGGAAAATCTGAATACCATCCTGCCATAATTTTTAGGGGAATTATATCGAAGCATAAATGTGAAGAAGGAAATCTAGGTATTAAAACACTTACACAATCTAGAACTAAATATAGAAACCCTCAAGATATCTGCAAAAGTTTCTGTTTCATGATCTTAATCTATCTGAACTCTTGATTTTCCTACTTCCTACACAGTGTTTGTCATCATTTCTTGTACTGTGCTATCAAAGATTAAGTTGTAAGCAAAAGTGAACAAGAAGTTTAATATCATTTAACCTAATTAATTTGGTCCTTTTGCAAAAATTATTCAGCCAGATTTCTTCAAATGGATTGGAGCATAAGCACTTCCAGCAAGAATTATGTTATATTCAGGTTTCCAATTTGCTTTCCTTATGTATTAGGGAAGGTGAACTTCTTCAATCAATAAAATGTCTACAGAAAAATGGTCCAGAAATTTCACCACCACAGGTGAATTCCATTCAAAATAAAAGGGAATACTCCGATACAAATCACTGTGTGGTTCTTCCTGAAAAGCCCTGGTCTTTGTCTTCCAAGGATCTGTCCATATACCTGAAAGTATTTAAATAGCAGAATTACAGGTGTGTCCAATCTGTGTTCTTTTGTTCATTTCCAGTCTTGATTTTCAGGCCCTTTACTTGTTCATTTCACCCACAAGTGTTTTTTTCTGAGTTGGATGAACACACGGTTTTCACATTAAATTTTCAGTTTCCAAAAACAAGTTTGGAATTATGCAAGACATGCCCTGCTTTTGGAGAATGTCACCACAGAAGTGTTTCTTTTAAAGGGCTTTGAAACACATTCATTATAATAATGCTGCAGCCCTGGAAACCTTAGTACCTTTCTGGCACTGAAAATCCTCACTCTTCCATTTGTGCCATTGCTGAGCACTGATATTATGTGACTTTCCTTTCACTTCTGTGTGAGGGAGATGAAAACAGAGCTAATGTCTTCTGATTTATGAAAGGCCTATTTCACAAATAGGCTTTAGCGAGCACTTTATACAAAAGTGACTTACCAAAGAGAAGAACAAACTTAATCTACGCTCACGAAAGGAGCAAGCAAACATAACCAGGTTCTGAGCCAACTCAGAACTTCCAGAAAATTGATGTTCCCCAGAAGAAGAGCCATTTGAATCAGCTAGAGGAGAAGACAAGCAGTATCAGGTGTTGTGGTATGCACTGCTAGCTACCACTTAGCTATTCTTGTAACTTAAGGTCAGTAAGGATCCTTCAGCAGTGTCTTCCTTACCAAAGCCTCAAAATCCTTACCTAATTCGCCACGTGGGTAGCACTTCAATTTCAGCTTCATCAGGGACTCTGAGGAAATCTGAAGCTAAGCTTGCTCGTTCTCCTGCATGAAGATGAGCACACACAAAGGGTGCACTGAGCTAATGCAAGAACAGTGAAGATCAAACATTTTGGCTACGAACGGGAAGCTCATCACCAACTCAACAAGCACAAGATCTGGAAAAGGTTTAGGTTTCAAAAGTGAATCTTCAGAGAAGTGATGCTGAATTACTTTGTGTGAGGAGATAAATTGCAATTTAAAATTTTTAAAAGTTGCCTGGTGGTTTCATTGGTCAAGATGTCCCTGCCAGCACCAGGAGCTAATGCATTAGCACAACACAGCATGAAAACACAGCCTGTATTAGCTGACTCATTCAGCAGGAGAACTGATCAAACAGAGTAATGGGTAAATTTTTTTTGCTTTGTAAGGTGTTTGGGAAGAAATGACAGCTGTAATTTTTTTTTAATAAAAACAAAAATTTAAAAAATTTTGAAAAACAAACAAACAAAACAAACAATCAAACAAAAAAAAAAAACCCAAGAAAAATGTCTTTTATACTGGACTGACAGCAGATCCACATAAAGATAATATTGTCAAGGAGTAGGTAAATAAAGCAGCAGACAGGAAACACAATCTACTTCCTTCAGTATGCAAAAGTGCATCATTTTGGCAATTCTAAAGAAGGCTAGCAGGAAGTCATCCTTTCACCAGATAGTTTGTTACTAACAGCTTCACTTAGCTTAATTATATTTTGACACTTAATCACATTTCATGAAGCAGGTAGCACTCTTCTTTTTCTATTGAGAATTTATATGCCATTTACAAAGAATAAGTCTAAGAAATGCACAGTTTTCCCTGCATTTTCAACAATCATATTCCCCTTCATACTGCTTTCATGACAGTAATCCAAAATCTTTCATTTCTCTCTCTAGCTGTAGCTCTGCAGGACCCAGCAGCTATGTCAGAAGCAAACCCATGAAATCTGCTGAGGTGAACTGCAATGTTCTTCTGCAGTTATCTGTAAGGATATTAAAAATGTTGTGGTATTCTAAAATATCTTTTAGTGCAAATAAATTCACTTCATTATCGTTCTGCCTCATATATACTAGCAAGTACTAGCAATCCAACTTCACAGAACAGCCCAGAAGTTTGTGGCAGGAAAAGTTTGGGAAGCTTTTTGGTAGAGTTAGGTATACATGCCTCTAAGATTAATGGAAAATATGATATCATTCCCTACGTGGCTGTGAAAATTCTAGTCAGGTATTAAAAATAAAAAATAGGACAAGAATTACCATAGTGAAGAATAACAGCATCAGATTTTTGATATTTTTTAAAAGCTGCTTTAAGACTTCATGGTCAAAGTCACCACAGATGAGGACAGAAAATTTTTCACATTACTAAGCAGGAAATAGCAAAAATCACTGGAGGAAGTGGAATGGTAGTGGCAGATATCTGCTGTCAGCACAGTGGAATGGTGCAGCTTTAGAGAGGCTGGACACACTCCCAGGCTCCTGCCTTCCCAGCACAAAGCCTGAGAGATGAAACCTTGCACTTTAACAGGTGATTTTCTCTCACTTTTTGTATTTAACTGAAGCGAGACCTATAATATTTAACAATTTGTTGCTGTAATTGTTTCTTGAATAAAGGTCCCTGTGATAGTAGAAAAAGTAAAACTCTACAGACTCTGAAGAATCAAGAAAATGTCTTCTTAAATTCAATAGCATTTGTGTCTTTTTGTCTGAGTCTGTATTTTTTTTCTTTTTTCCAGGAAAATTAAACACTGAAAATTGAGTTGTGGCTCTTGGCTTTTCACCAGTTTAAAAAAACAAAGCCATTCAAATGTCACCGGCCCTTTACTACAACAGATTTGCATAAACATGTCTTAATCCCTACCCACTCACTGGTCTTAAAATTCAAAATAAGTTTTCACAAGGTTCTGGAACAGGTTTTGAATGGGGGAAAAAATGAAGGCTTGTGTAGCACTGTTCCTTTTCATCTATCAGTTCCTGTATATCTGATCTCTGCAGTCTGGGGAGCATGGAGGTGTTTCTTGCTGTCTTTCTTTACCTTGCAAGAGAGGTGCTGAATACAGAGGCAGAAGGGCTGAGCTGTTGAACTGATGGGGAGAGCAGGGTAACCACTGAAATTATCTAGAATGTTATAAAAAGCAACAGGAAACCTGTTGGGGGTATTGTAAATGAAGATATGACAAGACGAAAGAGAAGCATCTGGGGACAGTTTCGTATCTTGGAAAAAAAATCCTGTTTTCATGTCTTGGCCACAGCTTGTCACCTGAACAGGCATATCATGGTCTTGATTGGTTTTGTTTACTGCCTTTCAGCTGCCCTTTATCTCTTCCCTGGGCAAAGACTTTGGGCCTCAGCTTGGCTGCAGCTGAGCAGGACTCTCTAACACCCATAGAAAATAGATTTATACTTGGTGAGGATCTGGCTTCCTACCTTGTCACTGAAATAGGAACAAGAGGTATAGCTTTTAAAAGGACCACTTATTACTGACAGCGAAGCAGCCAGAGTGACCAGAGCAGTTGAAAATTGGTGTTTCAGAAAAGCAATTTGGGGATTTCCAGGCATTCTTTTTAGTGCTATATTTGTGCCAAATGAGGATTCAAAATGCAATTGAGAAAGCTCTTCTAAGGCATGTTCAGGTGTCTCTCAACATAAAGGTATTAGCTGAAGAAAGGAAAAACTGCAGAAAACAGCCAAATTGCTTAAGAAATTTAAGCAGTCAGAAAGTCCATGAAAGCCCACAGCATTCTAGTGTGCAGCAGAAACTGCTGGCTGAAATGGAGCAGAAATCTTCCCACAGCAATTCTCTGGGCAGTGCAAATACAGCTTTCAGCTTGGGAGCACATTTTGCTAGAGAAGAACACACTGCCCTGTTTGTCCATTACCAGCTGTCCTCACCCTGCCTCCCCACTGCACTAATGCAGGGAGCAGTGATCAGCCACTGGTGTCACAGACACCCAAAGCCTGCAGAAACCTCCAGGCAATGTGCAGCACAGTTTTAAGAACCAAAATGATCAGGAGCAGCAGGGCAGGGTAGGAGCAACAACAGCAAGGAAGCAAGGCTGTCATGGGGCAACCAGGAACCAGAACCTATTATGTACAATGTGTCTGGAAAAGTAAGGATAAGAAAATGTCCAAAACCAGGGTTGACAACTAGAGCAGTTCTCCAACAAAAAAAGGAGTGTCAAACTGGTCATGTCTCCTAGGGGTCAAAGGGAGATGCTGAGAAAGGGCTTGTCTGACTAGGAAGCAAGCCAGACCAGAAGGAAAGCAAAAAGCCACAAGGTCACTCAAATGGCAGAGAACCATGGCCAGTAACAGCAGGGCAAACATAATCATAAGACCAAAGCACAGGAATTGGCATAAAGTCTTTTGCAGTTTCCCTAAAATTATTGTTCATTCCATCACAATGTAATACATTCATATCAGATAGAAACCAATCTTTCAAAGCTTCCTAATCTCCTCTTAACCTGAAAATGGGAGAGAAAATTCATCTTCCTCTGCACTTCTTTTAGATTTTTTTTTCTTTCTCCTCATCAAAATCCCAGGTCTTTTTAGTCTGAGGAGTGTTCCTCATATTTCATTCTGACGGAATGCCAAACACAGGTTGCACCAGATAGACATTCTTGTGGTATCAATGACTAAATCCTTCTTCTGTAAAACTTAACCATGCTGCTAAGGTGTGTGAAGAAGAGAAACCCACTTCCAGTAACTTTCTGCTGATTTTTCTCCAACAGAGGGTGTTGTCTTGTCTCTCTTTCCTGTAAAGGAGGCTTGTGTGATTCTACAAATGCATCTTCTATATTTCACAGATAATGGGAGAGTGGATGGGTCAGCCAGTGACAGAGCATGTTAAAGTATTGAAGGAAAGGAGAAAGAGGCTCAGCTGCTTTTCTTGTCTTTATCCCAGGCTGTCCAGGATAGTCTGGGAACCCTTTTGTGGAGAGGACCTCAGCTGTGACCTCACTGTGCTCCACTGTGCCTTTCAGGTCCATTCAAGCCTAGCAAGCTCCTGCAGCTTACAACCTTCTGACTGTAGATTTTTCCTGCCTTATGAGGTTGCAAAAGTCTCATGCAATTGCACAGATTGAGAAAAAGCAACAGAAGGCTGAAATAGCTTGTATAAAAGTCATATGGACACGGCACTTCTAAGTATACTACTTTATTAGGATAGTGAAGATCTTAGCATACAAATGACAGAAGGGCAGCTTTTAGTAAACACACACAAAAAAAAAAAAAGAAAAAAAACTTGTCTGAGACAGACAGCTTAACTGTTTTCTGCAGGGCTAAGCCTTAGGAATAAAAATAAGTATAAAAACCCAATAACCTTTCCCACTGGGGTCAAGTGGCTGTTAAAACGGTGTCTGGACAATCTTTCCTTTCATCCTCTGCCTGCTTTTCAGCTGATTCATAACATCTCCAGCATCAGCCCAGATATCCCCAATATACTTTGTGGTAACAGAAAAATATATGGCATAGTAGTTATTTTATCCAAGCATACAAGAATATTTTCTTTTCTTTTTCTGCTCAAGTATCCTGTAATTTTTTTAATATATACTTCCGCTTTCTAAGGAAGAGCTGTTTATAAATTACAGCTCTCTGGGAGGAATACCAGTAACAACAATTTTGCATGGCAATCTTGACACACCAAAAAAAATCAATGCTCTATGTTGCCCTTAGCAAAATTTTGACCAGCCACGAATTATATTTTAAAAAGCTGAACGATAAAAAAAAAAAAAAAAAAAAAAAAAAAAAAAA
>VZTR01029882.1:220708-237373 GCA_013400775.1 Chaetops frenatus
AAAAAAAAAAAAAGTATGAAAAAAGACCCATGGCTAAGTTAACTCTGTACAAAGAATCTAATGGTGGCACCATGGCAGGATGGGTGAAATGTGAGGGGTCTGCTATATCCCTGTGCCAGAGGCTGTCCAGCTAATGCAGGTTGCTACTGAGGGCTTAACTGGGGGAGGCAGAAGGAAGAGTAGCTATAGGAGCCTCTTGGAGCTGAAGATGATATGGTTTTTGGAGTCTGTTCTCACAGTCCTTGCCTAGATGAACTCTGTCAGGCTTTTTATTGGTTTAGGGCATGAAAAATGGCAATATGAAGCACCGTAAGGGAGGCTGTGTAAAGTGCTGAGGCTAAAGAAAGGAAGAGGAAGAAAGGAGTCAAGGGAAGATGTGGAGGAAGGGAATTAGGATTACTCATATTTTGTCTCTCTAAACAGCAATCCATCATGAGGAGATCCATGTCTTTCCTTGTGATTACAGGAAAGCACAATTTTATTTACTATCTGCCATTCGAGCTTTAATAAAGGCCAGGCTTGATCAGCTTTGCACGTGTTATTGAGATGCATCTGGATAATATTTGTCTAATCTAGATATTTGTCTGTCCCCGAAGCCAGATCAGCAGCAGCCGTTTACTGATGGAAGAGCAGAATCTTGGATTATTTTCTTGCATCTACCAGTTTAACCTCAATTCAGGACATACCCAACAAACATTTTGATAGTTCATCTCCATCTGTCTCCTCCAGAACTTGCTGCAGCAGAGACAGCACAGGAGAATTCCCAAGTCAGGAAAATGAAACCATACCTTCTTTCTCACAGGATGAGGAAGAGTATTATGGAATATATTTGTTTTACTCTAATAAGTAAAGCAACATCAGAAAGAACATCTGCACTACCCCCTCTGTCTGATCCTCTTGTAGCAAAATCACCAGTATCCACTTTTTGATCCTTGAACAGCAAAACTGAAAATACGGCCTTTGTAATCTTCAATTGAGCCAGTTGGTAGAATGCAGATGCAAAGAATGAAATGTCTTGCTATTGGCTGTAATCTAAATCTAAAGACACTAAGCCCACAGAGATACATTAAAGTCAGAGAGCCCGTCAGGAAGGCAGATGGCAAAATAAACAATTCAGAAAAAAAAATGCACTAAACCCCTTGCTGGCACTTAATAGTATCATGGGTAGGACAAATCTCACCAGGGTAGGGAACCTTAACAGCCTGTTTGTGACAAAATAAAATAAAATGATTTGAATTGACACTTATGCTCCCATAAATCTGACTGACACCTCTATTACTGTTTTGACCTGGGACTTCAGCCCTCTCTTGGGATGCTGAGAGCTGCTTGCATTAAGGAGCCAGGCATATGATGGAGCCCAGACACAATTCACTTTCTGCAGAGCCTCCTATTTCCTGGCATGCAGGGGGACTCCCCTGACAGACCACAGCCTTTGTGCACAGCTCCCAGCCCATTTCTGCCAACACTCTGCTCTGTCTGCAGGTGCTCTCCCTGCAAGTGTGCAGGGCTGAGGCTGTCCAGGGTTTCAGTGCTGTATCTCCCTCAGCTTTTTTTAGGGGTAGTTTCCTTTCTTTATTTTTCTAATTATCCATCAAAGTTTTAGACTCAGTTTTCTACGTCAAACCCCAGGAAAATCTGCAGCTGGATAAATCCCATGTTTCAGGTCCTGCCTGGCATGTCAGCTCCTGTGTCATTGAAAAGGACCTGAATTCAGAAATATGAATTCAGAAATGTGGCTGCTGTACAGAAACACATCTATTACCTTTCTGATGCTATAAGGGCACACGTTACAGATCATGCTGTCCTCAGCAGGACACACTCTGATCTAAGGCTGTGGCTGCTCAGGCCTCCATTTGAGCACCCAGCTGGCTCAGGTTTCAGCAGGTGTCTCACCTCCTGAGGTTTAGGTGCACTTTCCTGGGAACTGGTCTTATTTCACAGTGAGAGACAGCTCTGTCCCTGGAGCACTGTAGAGGGAACAGGCATAAAGGGAAAAGTGGCTACTTTTTACTGCTTCCCTGATGTATTTCACTCAACCAGTCAACCTCCATGTGCTCACTACTATGTGGAATGCCAGAAGACCTGCTGTGCCCAGTGAGGAGAGGGAGAAAAGCCTTTTTACAGTGTCTATATCTATGTTTTTTTTGTATATCTCACCAAAAAGAATTTCTCTTGGTTTTTTTCTTCTAGTTTTACTTATCCCTTTAACAAAAAGCCAGCAATTAAAATACAAAAACTTCCTCCAGAGATCTATCGATGAAGATAATTTCAGACCAAGATTAAACTCTGCTTCTTTGTTTCTGTCCCTAAAATCTTCTTGCTGCCACACAGGTAATTGCAAAAATAGCTAAGCTGATCAAGAAGGCAGGAACACAGATACCTCTTCAACCTCTGACATTTGCCTAAATAACTCTAGTGTCCTTTAGTAGTACTGCAGTGACCTCTAGGAGCCCCCTGGCTTCCTTGCCCCTTACTGACTTAGCCCAGACTTCTGGAAAGTTTTCTAAGCCTGGAAGGATGAGCATAGTACAGCCAAAAAAACCAAAAAACTGTGAGTGTGCTGATGAGAAACAGAATAGCCTAGAGCCTTCCATCTCTAAGCTGCTGATGTCTGCATGGTTAAAAATGAACTACCTAGGGCTATATGAACCCCTGGTGTTAGACTGAACAATACATTCAGATCCATTTACCTGAAATCTAAATTTGGTTTATTGCATTTCATAACCACACTGAAGATGACAGCATCTCTTTAATGCTGAATCAGAGCAAAAAGTTTCCAATTTTTATGCATATCAGCACAAAAGAAACCACTTCCACTTACCCAGGAGTACTGTAGATCCATATCAGTTAGGGAATATGTAAGATGTGGCTGATGAGAAGAGCAAGTACAGTTTTCCCATTCTTCTATTTTTGAAATTAAGAAGTCACAAGGACAGAGCTGGTTGTCAGGAAACGGTTTCCAGTCACTCCACAAGTGAAATTCTGTTTCAGAATGAATTGAAATAGTTCCTAAGTTATTAAGTCTGGAAGTGTATGAGCGGCCCAGAGACGCAGAAATAAAATCCATCCTGGTCTCAGTCTCTTCTTTTCTCCTTGTGCTATCTTTCCATGTCTTCTTTTCCTGAGCTTTTGTCAGCTTCATGCAAGAAGTTAGTGCTTCTTCATCCTCTTCAGAGAGATAAGCATCTTCTAAGGTATCTTTAAAAATGCAAATACTTGTTATGATACACTACAATTAATAGAGAAAGTAGCACATTTTTGTTTTTTCTTTTTTAATGCTGTCTTTCACTTTATATAACAAAAAAGCCAAGGAATCCATTAAAAATAAAATAACAACGAAAAAACTCCCATGTTGCCCTGTTTTTGAAAGCCTTCTGAAAAGTTTATATTCTCGAGTCAGATTTTCTCACACATTGCACTAAAAACACCGGCTTTGTTTACATTCCTTCTTGGAGAAGGGAAACTGATGGACTGGTCACTTCACCAGTCTGGTTGAGAGGTGGGATTTCATCTTCCAATCCTCTCACACTTTGCAAACCCTATAAATTGTTTATCCATAATAAACGGGCCTTCCTTTTGGGGGCCTCTGCTGTTCTCTAGATTGTGGTGAAACCGTGTCCTTCTTTTTGTGTCCTGTTGCCACACTCCCACAAACAAAAAAACAATCAAACAAACCCCCAGCAAAACCAAAACCAAATAATTATGATAATTAGGGAGATGGAAAGGATTTTGTTCTGGGTCAGGCATCTGAGCCAAAAGTGAGATTTATTCTCCATTTGGTATATTCGTCTTGTTCTCTCAAAGGTGTGGAAAACTTTATTAGTTCTGCCCATGAAAATTTGCTAACTGAACATCAGACTGCTGATAGCTGCAGAGAGAAGGAGTTTAGCTGGAAAAGTTCAGGAAGCTTTCTGGACTGTTGCTCTCCCACCCCTGGTATGTATGTGGTAGTTACAAAGTAGTTGCAAAATTCTCTATTTCCTCATGTCTTTCAGCCCAAGCAGTGATTTGGCTGGAGCAGTAGTTCATCAGATAGTTTAAACTCATTTTGCTAATACTGGATTATAAGTAATCGTATAAAAAATGCGTTGTACAACTAATGTATGCACTGTTAAAATAATGTTGGCAAGACTAGTTCAGAGGAAGAGCTGTTGCACAGTCAGCTCACAGATCCATAGGAGACTCTAGAAAATCAGCTGAGGCCTGTCAGTTCAGAATTCCTGGGTCTTATGGCCCTGGGCACACAGGTTTGATGAGAGACCTACTTGCTTATCATACCTCAGACCTTCCTGCACTTACTACTGACCCAAGGATTGGCACTGGAAGTTATCTTCCTGTTTGTGAATTTTGCCTTTCTGACCTGAAATGTGATACAAAACTAGGAAACCCAAGGTGTCCCCAGCACGGAGGCCCTGCTGTTATACAATTGTCTTTATCTAGAATCCCCACTTGTGAGATATACTGTTACAAAACTCCAGCTAGAGTGACAGGAAGCAGGTTTTCACACTATGAGGAAGTCAGCGCTGCAGTGGTATCGCAGTAACGTCTCACTTGGGGGCTGAAAATGGTGGGTGGTGAATGACAGACCAGGACAGGATTGTTTACAGTTATGTTCAATCCAGTGCCATTTGCCAAATGTTGGGAAGAATGCTGATGTGATGCTGCACTTACTGAGGGGAACCAGAACGTGCTTGACATCTTCCAAGCTCTGTGTACTCGTTTTCTTTGTTCGGACCAATTTCTGCAATCGTTTTAATGTTCCCCTGGACTCGGCTTTATTGTCTGGTTCTGCACCCTGAAAAAAAAAAAAAAAAAACATTAAAATCATTCAAACCCTAAAAATAAAAACTAAGGGTAACATGGTGTTTATTTTGAGAATGACAAAGTGTTGGATTCAAAGAACTGGTCATTGACAGAATGCTCTAAAAGTTAGGCTTTTCCTTGCTTCAGCCTAATAGGTAAAAAAAGGGGAAAAGGCAACCCACAAGAGACATCAAGCTTAGGCCAGTGCTCATATTGCTGTTTACATATTACTTTTCTTGGATACCTGAGCATTACTGAATAATTGATCCCAGGTTTGTTCCAGAAAACATTTTAATATGTGTATCAACTCCATTATCTAGAAACATTTTAAGTGTGCACAGAAATCCCAGATGTGCAGAGGTACTGTGTTTAAATGTACAGGGCAGTGTGCTCAGAAGTACTGGTGTATTTCTCTTTTCAAAATCTTATTTTGTTTCCTAGATTCAATGACAATAATGTTGCTGACAATTCAAATCTGTTATTGAACACACCAACAATGTCCTACTGAGAGGCTCCAGGTTTAGATACTGCAGTCTCCTGCAGGAGACTTGCTGAACATGCAGCCAACTCACATATGTCCACTTATGTTAAATCATCTACCACCTTGAAAATCACTCATGAAACACTAAAGTTCCCTCCCAACCTGGCTCTGAACTTCTCTGTGAGCTTCTGAGATAAATTTCATCTTCTGACAGCAAATAAGGTCTATTCCATAGTCATACGCTCTGTTTCATATAGGATATCTGCTTTCCAGTGAAACAAAGAAAAGCAAAATCAGAAACTAGTAAGATTGTAATTCACCAATGGTGCTTTTTGGAAAAATACTCTCTGGCTTCCCTGTATATTCAGATGTTTGATTTCAAACCCTGAAAGTGTTTGTACCAAATGATTTGCACCACCACTTCACATTGCTCCAGCTATAAATTGGCATGAGGGTTTAATAGCCTACAGAATCTGCTATATCCTCCTCATTTAAGAACAATGGGCTAACTTAATATTCAAAATTGTCTTGAACCAAGGACTTACTGAAATAAACATATACTCACATGCCTAAAATGACACCCCCAAAAAACTGAAACTGTTTTATTCTTCCAGTCACTGCTTTGATAAAATACTCTTAGTTATGTGAAACTTTATTATTATTAGTCTTTGTCTAGATACACCTTTCAGGGTTTTCTTCATGGGTGATATGAATCACACTGATGCTGATGGAGCCTATGCTGACTTCTTTCCTTAAGAATAGGACCTTAGGGGTCCCCTTCTTTAATCACAATAATGCCAAAGTTCCCACGGTGGATAGCACTTGGGTTTAGACTCCGTCCTTCCCAGTGGCATGTTACATTCCTTGAAATCTGTAGTGTTCTGGAAACTGGGAATCAACAGAGCAGGAAGCCAGAGAGTTGACACCTTTCCATGTTTCCAGTGTCTCTTGTAAGTCATGGCTTCATTCATGCCTCAGTTTTGCAGAGAATTTCACAGCTATCCCTGTAAGTTGTACTTTGGTTTCAAAGTGCCCCAAACTGAACTGGTTGCAGATTAAACTAAAACAGAAGACACTTCCCAGAAGTTCAGCTGAGGAACTCCAGCTACTGGTTGGTGTCCAGCAGAGAGGATGTGAGCACAGGTAAACCCTCCATAACACACACTGTGGACATCAGCTCATCAGCACCTACTGTTCTACTGTGCTTTTTCTGTCCTTCACCTGTGTGTAGATTTCTTTCCACTTTCAAATTCAAGATAGCAGGAATGCATTTTTACCTTAGCTAACAAGAGAAACTGAGGTGCAATTTTTCAGCCTCTCATTGCGAGATGTCTTTGCAAAATAAATCACAGTGGTTTAAAATGCTTATATTGCTCTCATATTAGATCTCTTGTAGCAATCATAATTTGTTCACTTATAAGTAATGACACAAAAGCAACATGATGACTTTGATTTATGATCTGGGATTTCCATCATGGAGACATCAAGATAAATGGAAGATAATCTATTCAGATAATTTCATTAATGGCAAACTCTAATCCCCTTTTCCTTAAAAGCACTCATTTCATAGAGTCTATTGTTAGGGAAAAGTCATAAGTGCTTAAATAATAAATGCAGTGACCCTCTTTCCTGGAGAAAAAAGCTCATACAGTATCAGCTAGTGGTGAGACAGCTTTTAAATTCACAGTATTTTATTTTGGCTCACCTAAGCATTCAAATATGGAATTTTATCTTCCTGTCCAAACATTCTTTGATGTAGAAACCAGACAATCAGGTGAACTGTGCTTTCCCCCCATCTATAAGCAAAGCTATTTGTAAGGAAAGAATTCTCACATGAACAAGAACCAAGAATACTATTGATTTCCCTACTTAATGGGTTTTAGTGATGAAAAATCATGTCACATCACAAATCAAAATGAACTGTGTAAAAAAATAAATCACAGGCTGCCCTTCAGTTGCAAATAATTTGCATAAAGTGTGCAGGAATACTTAAGCACAAAAAAGATACATTTTTAAAATGCACTTCTAAAATGCATTACAGAAGCAAGACCTAAATTGTGTCTCATAAACTGTTTCCAGTTTATCTAAAGGTACTTTAAATACCTTAGAAATCTTTGCACAGTGAGATGTTATGAGGATTAACCTGGTGACAGAAATACAGCAATTTGGAAGCTAAGTATAAAACACTGCTG
The DNA here is from genome assembly GCA_013400775.1 of Chaetops frenatus. Classification (NCBI taxonomy): domain Eukaryota; kingdom Metazoa; phylum Chordata; class Aves; order Passeriformes; family Picathartidae; genus Chaetops; species Chaetops frenatus. Next base: position 228,185 of record VZTR01029882.1, read on the forward strand.
GTCAGATTCCAGCAATCTCAGTCCTGTTGAGCACTCTCTTTCCTGGGTGTAACTGCATTAATTTCAATAAAACTACTTGCACAGCATGTCACTTCTCAGCATAAAGAATTTAGTCATGGCACAGTCTAATCTCTTTGATTTTTCTTCAACTGCTTTGCCTTTCCCAAAGAAGTGCAATGATTTAATCATGACTACCAATGCACTTAAATTCAGAGTACAGTGTAATAGTGCAAAGACAAAAATTAGTGTGTGCTTCCTGTGGCCACGGTGCTACTTGTTATGGTACCATAAAAATGTTTGGAAAATTTCAGTAATAACATGGCTGCAAACAATTAATGTTAAAATAGTATATGATGATAGACAGCCTTTTTCTCTGTTTAAAAGAGTTCTATAAAATGCACCGAATTAGGATAACATTTCTGTTAAAACACATCAATAAAGCCATGGTCAACCAGTGTATAGAGAAGAACTGTATAAACTTCTTTCATATGCTCCTGCCCATGTATATATGACCTTTAAATATCCCCATGATGTTGGTCTGGTACTCCAACTAGTTTGAAATGAGTGCAGGGTCAGACTAAGCAGCCTAGGATAATAGGCAGATTCTGTCCTGCGAATCACAGCAATAATACAATGTTCTACAAATGATAAAGAAATATAATGGTTAATACCAGAGCAATAACAAGGCATTCTACAAAAGACAAAGAGATACCAAGATTAATAACATGGATACGGATAAAGATCTTTCAGCTTTTGGAGAAGGAACATATAGCACAGGAAAAAACAGCCAGTTCTTTCCAGATTCTGGTGAAAAAAAAAATAAACTATTTTCATGGCAACTCACCATTTCACTGTTACCAGGCACATCTGGATTGTGAACCCGTGGTGGGATCCATTGCTCATAGTTGATCACCTAGACAGTAAGAAAAGTAAAATAAAAAATAATATAACTTACATAAGATGAATAAGCATAATTAGCATCATGTAATTAAATATAGATAAGAGCTCAGCAGTTTTTCAGCCTGGTACTGTGTGGATATGAAATTAAAAGACTGACATACACCAGCTGCCACCCATTGAAATAATTTTGGTATTGAGCTGTCTTGATTTCCTCAGTTATCTGGGACTCAGTAAGGTCTTGGAGACATCACAGTGAGAGTGGTACCATGACAGAGCTGTGCATTATAGTATGGGATCCTTGGATCTCATCCTAGATCTTGCCTTTCCTTGCTCAATGAGCAGGAAAGCCAGAGAGGACTTCCCTCAGCACCAACCCCCCAGCTGAGGAGCATCACTGATGCAGTTCTAAAAAGAGTCTTGCTTAGTTCACCTCATTTTTCCCGGGATGTCGAGCCCCAGGGGTGTGAGTTTGAACTGGATTAACAATGTGCATAAAATGGGACGATCCTCAGAACTAAGACAAGACAATTCACACTTTCACCATGTGCCCATAAGCCATTTGTTGGTGACAGAGTCCTCGGGAGAGGAACACCATGGCAATGCACCTTCCCTGGGGCACTGCTGCAGTCCCTAGTGGGCAAGCCTGACAGTGCCTGCAGCTCATCAGGAAAGTGATGAACACTGGCCCTTTTCCTTCATGAATATGAATGGCACGTTGAAGGCTGAATGCAACCTAAGAATTTACGTGAGAAATGAGGCATGAAACATTTTTGAAAATGTATTAGCCCAAAGACTGTGCTGCTTGATGTTTTATGTCCTTCCCAATATGCTACAAAGGCTTCAAGCTATCAAGGGAGCCCTGCTAGACATGAGTAAATAAGACCAAAGGTATGAAAAATAAATGCAGAAAGAAAAGGTACTTTTTATGGTAAGGTGCAGTTATTGCAGTGGTGCTCATGCTGTATCCCTCAACCTGTACTTCTGTCTCAAGCCCCATTTTGCAGCACTTACAGAATGAATGGAATGAATGAATGTCAGCTTAGAAAATGGAGAAGAATTAAAGCTTTTGTGAAGCACTCAGGGAAACTTCTTTGCTTTCTCTTTTTAAATTTATTTCTGGGGGTTTATTTCTTCAACAGGAGGAAAAGCAATCTAGGTGTTTATCTGTGCTATTTACTCCTGCTTGTAAATTTGCCTCTTCCATGTCTTATAGAATCACAAACTCCTACAGGCCAGCTGAGGTAGGAATGCACTTTTGGGAATTGTCTAGTTTAACTCCTTGCTCAGAATTGGTCACCAGAGCAACTTGCATAGGTCCATCTCCTGACAGGAGTGTCTCCAAAGATGAACTTCTCATACCCTCCCTAGTGTCTGACCTCCCCTTATGCTAGAAAAGTGCTTTCTTTGTGTTAAGCGAAATTTCCTGTGTCTCAGTTCATGCCCATTGCTTCGTCACATTCCTGGGAGTAGCAGCCTGTAATTCCCTGGGCTTTCTGGGATAGCTCAGCTGTGTGAGCTATCCCATCCAGTTCTGTGATCCTGAGCTGTGCAACTGCATGCAGACTTTTAATTCCTCCTGTCTGTTCCCTGTGCTGTGTGCATCAGCAGACAGGCACTTCATAAGGACCCTAATTTGTGCTGATTTTGCAGAAAAAGAGCTTCCCCCATAATGCTGTTCTCTCAGCATTTCCTTGTTTGTGTGCATAATGTAGTGCAGCAAATGAATACAGATACAATCAGATTATTTTGGAAGCTTAAGAGAATTATATCAATATTACCTCAATGATAATGAAGGCAAGAGGCAACAATCACTAAAATTCAAAGTAATGTCATTACACATGAAGTTTGTTAAAAGCAAGTGCAATAGTCTTAAACTGATACCAAAATTTGGAGAGATCCAAGTCCTTACAGTTCATCATTCGTGCACCCCCAAAAAAGCATCTTCAAACGCTTTGAGAAGTCAAAAATCTAACTTTGCTTCTACAATGGGGCACAAGTTTCATGAGGAAAAGTTGTAAGGGATTTTATGGGAACTTATACTTAAAGAAAACATAGACCTTATTCCCTTTTTCCCTCCACAGTCTATCATGGAGGATGATCTCCAGGATCTTTACCAGGAGCCAGTCCAAAAGCTGCCATGGCAGGATATGGGCAGAATCAGAGATCTCTCACACGAAGGGAAGAACCATTGTAGGAAGTCAAAGAATAATCTTTCTCCATGATACTTAGAAGATGAGCAGAAGAAATCAGAGAAAGAGGATGAGAGATGCAAAAGAAAAAGAGTCCTTTTCTCCTTTCTTTTCTCCTCAGCTACTCATTTGTCAGCTGGGAGGGCAGATAATCATGGGAACAAACTAACAATGCAGAGACAGATAAAACCCCGAGGGAAAGTAGGAGAAACCTGGGACACACTGACTTTCAAGGCACTGGATTCCAATACGGTTGCCTGTCCCCTGATATGCAGATAATTTGACTTTTTTTTAGCCCAGATCTCGACTTTGACCTACACTGGAGCTGAGAACTGACTAAACATTGGATCTTCACAGTTCTCTGTCTTATCTCAGATGCCTTCAGGGTGATGAATGTACATTTTTTTCTTGGTTTTAACCTAAACATCCAAAAGTACTCCTGACATTGTATGGAAACAACAGAGGAAACTCAGCTTGAAGCCTTTTCTAAAGTTTAATGCCTACCTTGAATTTTAAACTTTTCTGCAAAGTAAAATTTACTAGATTTTCAGCTTCTAAATAATTTTATTGTCTTAATTCCTCATTTAGAACACACATATATATACAAGTGTGTTACACATTTTTAGTCACAGGCTGGGTAGACTGGTGTGTCCTGTGAAATCAGCAGAGCTAAGCTGGTTTGCCATGGATAGGAACTGAAGTAAAACATCATCAGAGCAACATGGACTGGAAGTGAAATAAACCCAAACACCAGTCATTCCAATTCCAGAGCTACAAGTCTTTCTCCTCACCTCTGCTGTTTCACCAGCTGATGGGTTGTTACCTACTTTTATGTTGTTATGATTATGCAAACCCAGGGGTCAGAATTCATTTCTTTCCCGTGACAGTGGGATGACTAAAACAGATTTGGGAAGGGGAGATATGGTATATATTTATAGAAATTCAGAAAGCATTAGGATACATATGCCAATATGGATCATGCAAGACAGATCTAAACACTTAGTACAGATCTTGCCAGACACAGCTCTAGCACATCAATTTAGCAGAGATGTATTCACTCAGGGAAGGAAAAGGTTTTCTAGGCAATGAAATCCATATGGCCTGCATAAGTAAAATCATGAGCAACTTTGGAAGTCACCAGAGTCTTTTAAACTCAGCTTCTAAAATACAGAGGCATGCAGAGTATGAAGTTTAGGCTAGGTAAATGCTGAATGGAAACAAAAAAATGAAATTTTATTTGGATGAAAAATTAGATTCTGAAAAGAAAGAGTAGTTGCTTCACCTGACATGTTGTTTCTTCTATCTTCTTTCCTTGGAGCAAATGTATTCCATCAGCAATAATATTATCTTCTGTGAATTATGACCAAAAAAGAGAAAACATGCTTTAAAATGTCCTGCTTTATGTTTTTATGAGGAGCATCATTTGAATTGCACTTGATGTTTTGAGCTGACATTTTGGCTCTCTGAAGTTAATCTTATAGCATTTAAGCATACACTTTATCTTAAACTTCTTTGAAGTGAGACTGCAGAACAAATTGGCAAACTGACTCACAGAAAGAAAACCCATTTGTGCTTATTTCTTCTTCTGTACTTAGTCCTCAGTTTACTAACCCAGACCCCACTGAGACCTTCCTCTTGCCCTGCTAATTTACAGCAGCAAAGTCTAGAATATTCATATGAAAAATGAAGGGCAAAAATGATCTTTTCAACTGAGATCTGTTTAGTTTAGATTAGATTAGAAATTGCTTTCAAAGGATGAACATCCTCCCATCTCTTGCAATAAATGAATGTTTGGATGGGAAGAGTATTAACCTTCACTACAACAATGAGCAATAATAGGTCAAACAAGTCTGAAAAAATTACTTTAAGCAAGCCTGCTTTGAAAGATCTGGTTTTACTGCCAATCTTAAGGCAAAGGACCCACCACTGTACAACTGTGGGACAGCCCTAGGGATTAGATTCCATCAGAATAGATATAAGGATCACTCAGATATTTTGCAGGGACAAAAAAAACATGAAGAAAATTATCTGCTAATCACACCACATTTTCTAAAATCACCAGAAGACAACAGGAATTAGTTGAGGTTTTTTTTCTCATTAATCCTAATTTGGCATCATTATTGCTTCTATGGAATACCTTACAGCATCAGTAGTTCTCCTATTTGCAAAAGAACAGCTTACTTAACATACAAATCCACAAAAACTAACTGTAGGCAGGCGAGACTGATTGCATTGTATTCCCTACAATTAACAGGAAAAGAAAAAGTAATTCAGGGAATAATTATGTGTGATTTAGATTCTTTAGTTATCACATAGAAAAGTGTCTGAGTGTGATCAGTAGCATTTCTATTCAAAAAGGCACATAAGACCCTGGTCCAGATTTTTTCTTAAGTACCTACGAATCTCCCTGAAGTCACTGAGGGCCTGGTGTCTGACAGTCTGGTTGTTTATTTCATTATACAGCCAGCTGAACTTCCAGGAGCACCACAACTCACGTTAAGCAGTGCTCATGCAACACCAGATTTACATAACTTGGTTCTTTCTGGTCCTCAGGATAACTTGTTTTCATCTCCTGCAGGCATCTGTGTCCACTACATCACTGTGCTCTGTGAGCTTACTCTGGAAATTAAATTTTGCTGTGTTCAGCCCTTTGCCCCAAAGTCCTCCTACAGTCTAATCCAAACTACTGTTACTGAGTAGCTGTGTGCAGATGAATCACAAAACGTTGTGAGGCAACATATAATGCTCTTAACCTGAAATACTACAATGGCACTGCTTTGGAGATAATATTGTTCAAATCCAAATGAAAACAGCAAATTTTAAAGCAAACCTTAGTGGTCCCCCAAACCACAATGTGTTTTGATAGCTATAATAACCTGCACCCACAGTGCTCTTACATCTTGCTCAGGTCAAATCTCCAGCCCCCTGAATTATGGAATAAGTTATTTGTGTAAAAAACAACAATACAACAACACCACCACCAACAAAACATGCAAAAGATAAAAATTAATTTCAAATAGAGCTGCAGCGTTCTTATCTTCCTAGTCTGGCAATGGATAGCAGTCACCCTCCTGTGGAACAAATTAGAAGCAGTGGAGAATTACATCCACTGGCTCTGAGATGGGTCAGTTCTTTCCTGTTTGTCTCCATAATCTTCCATGGAAGCCCAGTGACTGTGACTTCCACAACTTCTCAACCATGATGCTTTTAGGCTGTCAGATCTTGTACTGGTGATTTGGGTTTGGCCTGGTGAGCAAAGGCAGGTGTTCCCACTATTGTGCCTGTGGGATATACATGTGTTCACTGCATTTTCAGCCTGGGGAACCTGGGTTTGTAATTGTGATAATAATACACATGCTGTCATCAAGGGCTCTGCATGGATTTCAGTGTTGTTTGAGAGAGGTCTGTGGATGCAGCTCAGAAGTAAGCAGAGAAGCCTATGCTGACCACCATACATGGCTTTTCAAATCTAAGCAGAAATTCATATCATGCAATAGAGTTGCAGACCTTGAAGGATTATCTCTGCTAAGAGAAAAGTTTGATCAATAGTGACGAATTATCTTGATCAATAGTGGGACACTGCAAATCTCCTTGCAAAGGTTTTCACCACTGTTTGAAGGGGACTTCCCTTGAAATAATTTTACTGCAGTAGGGGAAAGGGAGACTTTTATTTAGCTGCCAGCTTTGCTTCCTGTTCCCTCTGGGCCCCTGCCCTTCAATTACAACACTTGTCAGCTTTTAAAATGTGCACTGCTTCTTTTTCATGATTTGGATATTTAAAAGGGTAAAAAATGCCTGGAGTAGAAAAGACTTTGGAGGAAGGTCAAAAAGTTCTGCTTTCTCATTCAGCCTCTCCCCACTTTCAATCTGGCAACATCTGGAGTATCATTTCCAGAATGATTCTAAAATGGTTTTGGTTAAAAGTAAGACTTGTCTGGAGAGAAATGCCTAATATTTCTTTCATCTATCATTAGAACCAGTTCCTTGCAAGCCAATGAGATTTACTGAAGGTCCCATTTCCCATCACTAGTTCAGAGCAAGAGCAGAATTCCTCTAAATCTTCCTGTCATCTTTCATTTCTGGTTCTGGTTCAAGAAACCAAATTTGCCCATAGATGGGCAAATGCAATAGGTTTTGTAATTTCAGATCTATTTCCAAACATTTCAGAGTTTAACTTCAAGTGGTGAAGTGAACAAAATTCAGAAGGAAAGTTGGCGCCCTGTCCTTTGCTTTCTTTGACATATCCAGGTAATAGTGGAATATCTTTTTTTTTTTTTAAGTTGAGAACAAAACATACATCCACTTTACTCTCACATATCTTGGTTTCTGCTTCTGCTGAGCCTTGTCTGGTTTGGTCTGATTAAGCAACAGTAAGAGATCTACCTTAACTTTGAAAAGTACAAATATAAATGCCATTCCTGGAAGCAATATCAAGCAGATAATCAAAGCATTTTGATTTTTAAAGTCCAGTTTGTGTTTCAATAGGTGAGGTGACTGCTCACTTGTTAATATTTGATGTTATTTTAATGAGTTTATATTGGTACACTCCTAAACAGTGTCATTAGCATCTTCCCATATATTAGCTGTAAGGTTGTTTTAATAAAGTTGGCCAGAAGAAGTTTAGAAAGAGAATCAGGAGAAGTACTTGCATCTAAAATTTTGCCAACTCTTTTTTTCACCTGCCACAAAAGGTTTTATTCTGAGAAAATTTGCACCTTTTCCCCACATCTGGAGCAGTGTTAAATACCCAGGAAACATGGATTACTACAGCTTGCAAGCCCTATACAATACAACTATGGCGATTTTCTGTAGGGAAAAAAGTCTCCTTTGGCCCATGGACTACAGAGTGAATTGGTCACAGAGTGTGTTCTTAGCTACCCAGTTTCAAGATAAGCTTTATTTTAACTACTTTTTTCCCCCCTTGAGGACAAAATAAATCTCCAAAGACCTGACAAATTATTTAGCGGGATTATTGGTGAAAAATGAGAAATTTTCCTAGGTGCCCTTTTAAATACTTTGTGGAAAATGCAAAATCAGCTGAAATATGTTTAGCAATTACCTTCAAGCTGACAGTGCCTTCTGAGGTACGAATCATTCTCCGGCTTCCTGGAACCCTGCCAAAGTGTGCCATTCACATTTTTCCTGTCTAAAGTAAAAGCACAGAGAGCAGTCACCTGAATTCATGGCAAAGCTGTGAAATAACAGGAAATTCTATTAAAATAGCATCAGAATTCAAATCAAACCAACTTGCAGAACATTGGAGCATCTGCTCAGACATGGAAATGAACTGATGATTTTGCAATATGGGAATTTGGATGGATGGACAGATGGATGGATGGATGGATAACATTAATTACAGTCAGGCTTCAAGTTTTATCATCTTTTGCTGTGGCCTCATACCTCATTTAACACTGTTAACACACAATCAGAATGATTGTTATCTTAACCACAGATTTAAGAGCTAGGATCCCATAGAACTTCTGTGCCTTTGTTTTGCTTCCAGGAATTGTATAATTATTATTATTTAAGTCTAGCATTAACTAGCTAGAGTGTTTGCAAGGAATAGCATAAAAGATGCCCACAGTGATGCCCCATGTGCTCCAAGGCTTGGACTGCCTCAGCCTGGATGGCAGAACTAGGCTGGCTTTGAGAAGGAGATGAACATTCTCCTGCTCCCTCAGTGAACTTCAAGGTGCTCGTGGCTTCACAACCTGTAACTATTAGGACTTTGTGCTTTCTGGGTTTGTTTGGTTTCATTTTGTTGAGTTTTATTTAATGTTGGGCTTCACTCTGACTATTATGTCAGAACATATTCTTTGTGAAAGCTCTTNTCCCTGGGAATTCATTGCAGCCTGTTTGCTGCAGACCAGATGACAAGGTCCTGCATGAAAGTCTGCTCAGTGCAGGGCTGCAGAGTGAAGCCTTAACACAGGGCAGCTTTCATCTCTCTGAGACACCTTGGGAAACAGAGCCACATCATTACAGGCTCATACAATACCCTTTGTACTCAGCAAGGACTAGGTACAACAACTAAACCACACTCCAAAGAACAAATGAAAGCATGATAACAGGAAGCTCACACTGAAAAAAAAAAAAAAAA
>VZTR01029882.1:240423-264141 GCA_013400775.1 Chaetops frenatus
TCATGGCAAAAGATTTTTATTAATGCATTATAAGCTTATTACGTGCTGTTCAACAGCAACATTAATATCTGTACTCTATGAGAATGAGAGCAACATTGGAAAACTTTAATAAAACAACAAGGATGAAAGGTACAGACAAATAAAGTGACACTGTGTAGACCTTGAACTGGTCTCAACTTACTTTCTTTTTTTGGTCAGTGTGTTCTCAGAGTCAGGAAACTCCTTTTAAAAAGATAGAGAAAAAAGCTCTATGAAAATCAAAAATGTTTAATCCAAATATATTATTTTTGTCACTGAAAAGACAACGCATTATATACTTTGGATGTGTGTCTGTTAATATCCACTAACATTTGCAGTCTTTTTTTTACCAACAGCTGAAGCTGTGGAGGACACCTTGCAGCAGAGAATGAATGTAGTTATGTGTCTGATTTCAGGAGACTCCAGTTATCCATGGCTCCCAGGAAGTTGACAACTGTAATACTCCTGAAAAACCAGAGAACCATGCTCATACCCCAGGAATGAATATCTTATTTCGTCCAAAGTATGATTCTTGTAAACTTTATGAGGATTAAAATACCCACACATTGCAATGGGATGTGGTTTCCTGATGGATATAGGACGCAGACTGTAAACCCAAACTTGCAGGGGATTGTGGAAGAGTGCAGGAAACTGCAAAGGAAATTGAAAGCTGGGGGTGACCAAATCAGATTGAAACACTGGCCTGGAGGCAAGATCACACAGCCCCAGGGCCCAGACAATAAATATTTATACCTTGACAAGGTGTGGGAAGGAGGAGAAGTTATGTAGCTGCTGAAAGAGAGAACAAAAAGGTTCCTTGCTGGGCAAATGATGCCAAAATATCTCAGTGCATGTTTGCTGTGCAGTTAACCATGGACTTGAGGTTAATTTTAACTGTAGGAAAACCTGAGGATGTCATGCTAGGACAGAAGAGATCTCTGTCCCTGTATTATTGTGATATCTCCTGAGACAGCATATCAAAGCACTGTATCAATTTCCTATTTATTTCTTCCAGCCTGGAAAATAGAAACCAGGTTAAAAATGTCCATGACAGCCACTTCAATCTGTTGTGCAACAAGAGATATTAAAAAAACCAAACCATTCATTATTTTATAAATCTGAAAACTTAGTCTACCTGGACCTATTTCTCATAATATTATGTTTTATTTATTTCCTTTGTGTAACTCTAACTACATCTGCATGAATCTGACCACGGTAATTTAAGAATATTATCCAGACTGCATGATAAAAAAGCAAAACTTGTACTATATAAAACCATGTAAGTGCATAATTGAGCATTTTATACTTCTCCCCTCCTCTCAGTAAAACTCATCATAGATTTTTTAAGCTTTTTCAGAGAGTGCATTAAGAAAAGGCTCTTTTCCTGGGCTAAGTTATTTTAACTGAGTGTAGAAGGTCCTTTTAGCATGGATATTTGTGAATATTAATAATTGCATGCAGTTTCCACATCATTCTTTTGCCTGTGTCAATTTGTTCACAGATGCTGTGTGCAGATCAAAGGAGTAAACAGAATTTGTCACTCACTGAAATAATGTTAGCAATGTAAGATAAATTTCTTGCTGGAAAAATGTCAGCATTTTAGTCTTGGGACAAACCTTTCCAATAAGACAAGAGAAATTACTAAATGAGATGCACAAACACAGAGAAGTTAAAAATGTTAAAGAAGGGATTTTATAGCTTCTTTAAAAGGATTGTGTCAAAATTTCATTGAAAAATATCAAATACTTGATTTCAAAGAGGTTTGTTAAAGGAAGCATTGTGCATGGAGGTCAGAGAACAAAGGACATTGTAACCTAAAATCTGTATATAATCTAGGGAAAAAAATTGAGACAGACTCCATTGTGGCCATATACCTAGAAAGATTTCATTTATATCTTCACATGCCAAACACCTGGTGTGGACCAGGAAACAGGGTTTAATCTTTTGCTTCACAACTTGCAACAAATTCCTAAAGTCCAGCAAAGTTGGATTGATGACAATACATCATATATTGAGGTGATGACTGATGTGAGTTCCCAGGATATCATGGGATACAGTGCCAAAATGAAATATGTAGTGGACTAAAATGGCCATATAAAAATGGCACCTTTTGTTCAACACACTCTTCCTGCTATTTCTGAATCAGGTGGCCATATTGGGGTACAAGAATAAATTACTCTGGGTTGTACTTTCTCAAAGTATCTTTCCAATATTGACTATGTTTAAAATCATATGTATAAATAATATGAAACCAATTTATAAAAACATATTTTATCTTAGAATGTAAATAAAAGTTCACCTGGACTTTACTCTCCACATTCTCCAAAAAGCATAATCACCTTGTTTATGGGAACAATCCTTTCTTTCCTTATTCCAAATGTAAACAATCTTTTTCCTAGAAAAAAACTTGGAAACTCAGCATGATGCCATTATTAAAGTCCTTTTCTTCCTGATTTTACCCAATAACTCTGAATTAAGGAATGGAATTAAACTCTCTGGTGTTTCCCAGCTGGCTGAGAAAAGCTGGAGCTTCTGTGTGGGTTTAAGACTTGCAAACAGGGAAATGACCATTTCAGATAACCAGCCCTCTTCTTGCCCTCACTGGGATCAAAGGGCAACTATAACACTGCAGATTAAGGCAGGTATCACAACTGATTGTGATTTTCCTGGCCACAGCTTAGAATGACTGATAAATTTTTTGGCACTCTTCTGATACACAGGGTAGTCAATCATATCACGGTCAGAAGTTCAAAAATATGTGGATCTTATGGCATTTGCAGATTGCAGTATGACAGGATAGATATGAAAATGGTTTTAATACTGAAGACTCTTTTCCTGACAAGCTGGAGACAGCTCATGAGGTGGAAGGCTGTAACACCAGGTGACAAGAGGTAGAAATTCAGTTTCCCAGTTAATAGCTTAGTTACAGGGAAAGAGTACCCACATGATTCATTATTTGCTCATGGCTACCAGCTGTTTCTAAGGAAGGTCCAACTGAGATTTGCTATGCGTGAAGTACAAAAACAACTCCATAAATATACCTTTTTCTTTCTTTCTGAGAATATTACTGAAGCTGAGAAACAGGCCAAGTAACCACAAAGTTAACAGGCCAGTTGTCCAAGAGGATTAAAACCAAAAGACAAGTGTGCATAACAGGAACCCAGAGTGGAAACATCCCTGGCAAATAATTCTGGATACTAAACATGTCTCTGGATTTATGGGAAAGAGAAGAACACTGTACATGAAAGACAGATTTTCCTTTGTACAGGATGTGTCATTTGGGCAGATGCTTGGCCAGGAGAAAAAAGTGCCATGCTTGTGTCCAAAGAGTATGTTCAGTGAATGATGTCCTGCACAGCTTCAGTGACCACACTACCCTGTATTTCCCACATCTCCAGAAGAACTTTCACGGCCCAGCTATGATTACAACAAATCACAGCAGTCAAGAGCACTGCAAGAAAATCACTACCTTGTTGCATTACAAGGAAGAATTTTGTCTAGTCCTAGTCACCCTTCTTAAATGTGAGGGTAGCTGATCCTGGATGCCTGTCCTGTTGATTTTGAAGCTGTAAAGTAAAAAGCAAGGCACACAGCCTCCTGAGGAGGAAGTGTGCCATGCCAGGCTGCTCCAGCCTTTGGAGATTTAACAGCTCTCTGGAACCTGCCGTGCTTCAGCCAACCATTTAAACATTCACTTGAGCCCATACATACTTAGCAGTGCACTTATATCTGTGCATTACTGAATAATGATGGATGGCTAAATGGGGCCAATAATGTCCTGAATTTATCATGCTGTGGGGGCTGCCCCGCAGCCTGGAACCGAGTGACGGAATTAAAAATGGGAGAGAAGTACAAATGGGCTCAGTTAATAAGCTTAACAGCTTCATCCAAGGTGTAGCTCTAATAACTCACAGGCCAGAAATAGCAGATAAGATTACACACAGGCTTCTGGCCTCAGCGACATTTTTCCATAGGTCTTACTGCCCACACGTCATCACTAATCTTGTTTTCCATTTCTAGAAAGTATTTTATAAATAATAGTGTTGATTCTACAGCCAGCACAGTGACACAGCATCCAGCCAGTATTTTTAGTTAAGTGCTGAGCTGAATATTCTCTCAAACCAGAAAATAAAACCCAGAGCCAGCCTTGGGAAGCGTCTTGTTAATACCCAGTGACCCAAGTGTGTTTACCCCATTTAGTGCTGGTTTTATTGAGGATGGACTTTATACTTAGTGATGAATAAGTGGGCCATCGCTGTAATATCTCCTTTAAGAAAACAAAAATATATGATAAGAGGTAGCAGAAACCAAAGTGCTGGATTCTTCTATTCATGAATCTTCATGGACTCTGCAGTGCCATCCCACAAAACACTGATCAATATGAAAGATGTTTTTCTACCATTTGTTCAGCTTAGTGTACAGTATTTTCTAATCCTACACTAGTAGCAAATCTGCTTCTGTGGGTTGGCTCAAGGAAAAAAAATCTGTACTGGATAGGTTGATTATTTTTCTTTAGTCAAATAATTTATGAAGCCTAACTCTAAACCAATACAATGAAAAGTCTGAAGATACTGCCAAATAAAAATAAAAAGCAGAATAAAACAAGGAAAAGAAAGAAACAGCCTGATGTAAACAACCACTGCAGTTTTAAATCTTAGTCTTACACATTGTGAAAACCACAGCAAAGCACAGTGCTATGGGTGTGTCTTTACCATATCTTGAGAAAATAAAGGGCAATTTCTATTACTTTTCTATTGTAAAGTCCATTAGGATTTCATATGTCCTATTCTGGGTACAAACCAAAAAAACTAAACCCTTCTTTTTCATTTTCATTTTACTTTGACTAAATATTGCTCCTAACAGATAATCATCTACTGGCCAAGGAAATATTAGTGTAGCAGCCACTGAATATTAAATTGTTTTGGAGCCACAAAGAGGGAAAAGACTAAATGGATGTAGGAGCTGTACTGTAATGCTCATCTTTAGACACTGGGTGTGTCTAATGGCCTGCAGTATACAAATACAAATAACTTTATCTTCCCACAATGAAGATACTACAGTCAAGCTAGGATGGGGTTACAGCCATATTTCACAACCACAATGAAATACTCTTAACTGGAATATTGTAGAGGAGGCTCATTCTTACAGGGGCAAGGTCACAACCTGGTAATGGGGAAAACCCCTGTCACTCAGGAGAACATCTCCCACCTGTTGCAGGAAAATTATAACGTAGGCACATTTCAGAGCCCAGGCTCATAGATCTGTGCTGATGCTATGAGGAATCATCTTGAGATCTCTGCACTGCTACACTCTCAAAGCCAGGATCATTACATAAAGTGCCAATGTGGTTATGTGGAAGAGAGGGACATGCACAGTGAGAGATGGTTACAGCAGAAGGGCCTGAGAAGAACAAGTTGTTTTCAGTCCTTCAGCAATTTAACAAGTGCATGCCACAGTTCCCCAGCCATTCTCCCATCCCACCAGCCCCAGAACTTTCTCCAAGCAAATCCTGTGTGCAAATGTGCAGTGAGATATTGCAACACCAAAGGCCCAGCAGTCTCCTGGGTACATGGTACCTAACCCAGAGAGCACGTGGGTAAAACTTGGCACAGTATCTGAAGGGAAGACAGTCTCCTCTGAATGATGAACATCCTGTTTTCCCCTTTATTCAATCACCAGACTGCATCATACATTGAAATAGAAACAGTAATTATAAGCAAGGGCACATTGCAAAGCAGAGAACAGAGATTACGAAATGAGTAAGATTATGAAGTTTAATATACCATGTTAAAATATTTGTGAAAGCATCATATATTATACAAATAACACACAAATAAGAAAGGATTAAGTAGGGTAACATGATTTAGGAAGGAAAAAAACCCAGAAGACAACCTTCTTCACATGTTTGCCTAATGAGGTCTTGTAAAATGTCGTTTATTCCAGAGGCCATCAGTTAGAAAATTCATGCAACTCATGCTTTAGAAATGCATTTGTTTGTATTAATAAAGAAGGGCAAGCAAAGACATCAATATTATATTCTTTAGAGACAAATGACACTAATATCTATACCCAGAGTTTTCATATGCAATTTCTTACTTGCAAAGAGAAATTCCCTTGTCCAGTACAGCTGCACTAATCTCCCTTTGCTGCTCGCTGTAGAGAAACTCATGACCTGCTTTTCAAGTGTGCTTGTTAGGACTGGACAGAAATCAGGTCATTGGCTACAGGGACGAGATTTGAGCAATGGCTCTAAACAGCCTAAATAGTTCAAACTGGCAGATAAGCCAGCAGAGCACACACGTGCCAACGGACAGAGCAATAGGGGTTTTTTGGNNNTTTTTTGGCATAATGCATTGCATGCTTTGGAATTAAATGTTACTTACCAAAGACATAGACCTGTCAGGTGGCCCACAGTCTACATGTGTGCTCACTGGAGTGTCAGCCTGGCTGTCAGGAGTAGTTGTATCCTTGGCTTCTTGATGTTCTGGGACAGGCTCATACAAGCTGTCCATCGAGCCCTCCTAAAACACATTTAAACAGAGTTTCAAAGATGAACACTTGCAAACATATTAAATTAATAATAATTTAAACAGCAAGATGTTTGTGTGATTTGCATAATGAAGTGTGGTTTACCTCCCCCATCTTTTGAAATCCTTAATTTGTTTTTTTTTTTTCTCTAAAAAGGAATATAGAAGTTGATTTTAGTAAGTACCCAAATGCTGGAGTTGCCAGTATCATGGCTGAGACACAACATATTGCCATGTCTAAAGATGAGGGCACAGTAAAAATGAATATTATCTGCTCAGAAGGTGTAAAACCAGGTGTATATCTCCAGTTGAACACTGCATGAAAATTCCTTTGAAAACTATGAAAACCATATACCATGAAAACTTTTATATGAACCATAGGAATGCTTTATACTTAGTACTTCTATACAGGAAAAAAGAAGTTAATTTGATGCAGAAATGTAACCCCATTATTTAGAAATAGACAGAAACAATGCTGTCAGCTCCCAGAATTTGACAATTATGGTTTGGGCCCCCAATATAATGATAATGGCTAGAATTAAAAAATTCTATTTGCATTCAAATTTTTGAATTCTGTGTTTTAATGCACGTGTAGGTTCCTTTCCTCCAACCACCAAGAATATAAACATTTTAATAGTAACTAAGGTTTTTCACGTTCATGCCATAACTCCAAAAGCCAGGATTGCATAGCCACACTGCCATTTCGTAACTCAAGAGTTAAGTGAAAGCAGATGGCAAAACTAAAGACACTCTAACTGATGATCTTAAATTTTAGATGTTGCCAGTTTGATCTGCACTGAATATTTTCCCAATGAATTTTGATTACTAATTTTAACTGCATTAATTAAGGAATAAATCAAATTTATAGCAGTGTGAGTTACAGCAGGGCAACACCATTGAGATTAACACGGTATATTATTATTTAAAGGCATTTGTTCCTTTAGTCCAGAAGATAAACACAGATGCATATTTGAAATTTTATTATTAATATGTAAAGCTTTACAGGCAATACTTTTGACTGGTGGAGCAACAGTTCAAAGACATGACTAATTTTTGCAAGCACAATGTTTATCAATGGATATTTATTTGCCTCAGTCTGCTAGATTCTTGATAAACCAAAATAAATATTTTGGGGGAAATATTTCATGGTAAACTTCTTGAAAATACTCAAGTTAAATACTTGAGCCTATTCTAGGAACTCATGAGTTAATGCTTCCTGGGAAATTGGTGCCTAGTTTATGAAACATATGGAAATGCTGAACATCCAGCTGAGCCTGGGTTTTGACAGCAACTGCATTTTTTTTATTGCTGCATTTATTTTTTATCACTGTAAGTATTTTGCCATGTAGCAATGATGGTTCAGCCTCCCCATCTGAAGTTGTGAATTGAGCAGTTCTAGACAAAAATGATGAGTTTAAAAACTTCTAACACACTTCCAGGATTCTGCAATGTGAAATGCAACCATATATTTCTCCCTCAATAGGGAATAAAACACAACTTTGGTGAAGTAAGTATTTAATGAAGAGATGGAAGCATAAAAGGGAACTCATGAGAAAGAGATAGTATGAGAGAGCTAAAAGGGGAGAGAAAAGATAGGACAAGGAACAGTGATAGGAGAGAGTGGTGGTGGGGAGGAAATGGGTAAGAAAATACACCAAAAGGATATAGAAAGAGAGGAGGGAAGAAATGGGGAAAAGAGCAAGGATAAGAGAGGGAGGAGAGGGGGAAAGATAAGAGGTGAAACAGAGAAAGGGAGAAGGAGCATAAGGAGGAGCATGTGAGAATTAGTGCTTGAAAAAGGAAAAATGTGAGAAAGAGTTGAAGCAAGGAAGAGAGAAATCTTGTGTGAGAAAGAGGGAGCTCAAGGGTGTGAGAAAGGGTGGGCACCTAAGAAAAAGCAAGTGTGCAGAAAAAAAAGCAGGCCCATGTGTAAGAGTGAGGGCACAAGGAGTAGGACGTTCATGAAGAATTATGAGGGCATGAGGAAGAGGATGCGTGCAGGCAGAGCTCGTGGGAAAGCACGACTGCTGTGAGAGGGAACACAAGAAAAAGTGAGTGCACAAGGAAGAGCCAGCACACAGAACAGGGAGTGGGTGGAGAAGAGAAAGAAAGAGATGAGGTGGCAAGGAAGAGAGAGGGAATGTGTGAAAACAAGAGGAGCCATGAATGAGAGTGGGAGAGGACATGAAAGAGAGCATGAGACAGAGATGTTGGATGACAAATGAAGATTTCCTGAGGAAGAGTGAACAGAAGGGAATGGGAAGGGTGTGAGGGCAGGAGGAAGCACAGGAGTGTGTGAAGTGCAGAGGAAGCACATGGGAAATCACAAGTGTAGGTGAAGAGCCAGTGAATGAGAAAGAGTGAGCATGTGAGAGAGGGAGAGCACCAAAATGATCAAGTATGGGCAAAGGTGTGACAAAGGGAGGACAAGGACAAGAAAGCAAACACGTAGGAGAGGGTGGCCACAAGAAAGGACAGGAAAAGGGCGAGATAAAGCCAATGGTGTATGGGAGCATGGTTGCAGGAGAAACTGCCAGCATGTGCAAAGAGGGTGCTGGAAAGAGGGAGGGCACATGAGGAGAGAGGCCACATGGAAGGGGGAGCATTCTAGAAAGGGAATGCACAAGAAATAAAGAGGGAGAAAGCACAAGGAGAAGGGCAGAGAAATGGAGAGAGAAAGCAAGCATCATGGTTGTGAGAAAGAAAGGGAATGAGAGGGAAATCAAGGTGTGAGAAAAGGAGAGGGCATGAGAAAGTATCCCTGCATATAAGAAAAGGTGAGATGTGAGAAAGGAATTGTGCTCAAGGTAGAATAAGAAAATAAATATGGCTGTAAGACAGAGCAAGCCCACATCAGAGGGAGTGCTCACATTAAAGAGAACACTCATGAGAAAGCAGGAGGGCACAGGAAAGAGTGGGTGCAAGAAAGAGCAGGGTTGAAGGCAAGAGAGCAGAATAGCACAAGAAAGAAATCACAAAGGGTACAGCAAGGGTGCAAGAAAAGCACCATCATGAGAAAGGGCAAGTGCTTGAGAAAGGAAGTGTTCAAAAAAGCACAAGCACGCCCAAGCAAGGCTGAAAGACAGTGCACATGTGAGAGAAGGACACGAAAGAGTGTGAGAAAAAGGAAGAAGGAATGTGAGAAATATGGTGTGCTGGGGAAATATGGCGTGAAAAGTAAAGCAGACACATGGAAGCAAGTGTGGGGGTGTGAGAAGAAAGGAGTTGAATAGCACAGGAAAGAGGAGTGAGGAAGACACGGTGTGTGAGAGAAAGATTGTTCAAGAAAGAGAAGGCCTGTGCAAGGAGGGAGCGTGCAGGCAGCAGAGACAGTGACAATGAGGCTGAGAGGAAAGGGGTGAGGGCATGAGAACAGGCAAGAGAGTGCAAGGCCATGAGAAAGAGGGGCTGTGAGGAAGGGGACAAGGAAGAGCAGGACAACTTGTGAGAAAGAGTGAAAATGTGAGAAATGGGGGACAAGGAATCCTTGTGACAAACACAGTTCTCAGAAAAGAGGGAGAAAGGGTGCAGGCAAGTGAGTGCCAGGGCTTGAAATTGAGTGGCCAGGAAGTATTAAGCAGAGGAGAAAGGACATGAGGGTGCAGAAAAGAGAGTGAGGTCAGGAGAAGAGTAAAAATGGGTGAGAGAGCAGAATGACGTGTTCCAGACAAAAAGGGTACGTTTAAAACCTTGTCACACATTTCCAGGATTCTGCAATGTAAAATGTAACCATATACTTCTCTCTCAATAGGGAATAATGGATGACATTGTTGAAGTAAAGGAGAGGAATAAAGAGAGCTCATGTGAAAGAGAAGCATGAGAAAGATGAAAAGCGAGAGAAAAAAGAAGGCAAGGAACAATGAAACGGGAGAGTGGGGGGAGAATAAAAAGATAAGAAAGGGACACAAAAAAAGATGGAAAGAGAGAAGAAAGGAAGGGAGGTTTTTGTGGAATCAGGTGAGCACAGACACAAGAAAGAGTAAGAACACATGGTAGAGAGGGATGGGATGTGAGAGAGGACAACCAGGAAAGCAAGTGCAAGAAAGAAAACTTACACAAAAAAGCACAGCAATGAGAAGAAGAGCACCCAAAAAAAGAGAAAATACATCTTCAGTTTTCACAATTGTTTTCTTTGCTTACTGGTTTTTATACTTTATAAGAGTGTATTTTCCTTGTAGTAATTGTCTTTCTTTGAGGGAAACTCAAAGTTTTTACCTGAATTGAAATTTTTTTGCTGTTTTCTATTTTATTTTATTTTAAAGTTAAGTCTACTTTTATACCAAAACCTGACAAGTCAGTAAAGATTTTTCATTTCATATGTTAATTCTTCTAGTAGTCCTGAGCACATTAAACATCCCAGAGGAAAATAAGAGATAGCAGAATAAAATATGAACTTAATTCTGGAGTAGTTATCACATTTGCTTTATCCTACATGGAATAAGAAAGCTTTCTGAAGCTCTTTAGGAGTTTTATGGGAAAAAATATCCTAGTTACGATCTAGAAGAAAATAATTGCCTGTAGCTCTTCCCTTTCCATGATATTATTATCATCATAGCATGCAGAGACTATGTTGATCCTAAAGTGGAGAGGGAGCATTTAGTAATACAGTGACGTCATTTTCCATCTCAGGTTTAGGGGTGGAATCCTGTGTATGGTGGGATGATAGCAATCCAGCTAAAAGGAACAAGGACTATACAGAGATGATTACATGGGAAGCACTACAAAGTTCAACCAGTCAGATCTCTTCTAATCACACTCCACTTTAGAGGAATTTCCACATTCAGCTAATCCTTCTTCGTTAAAACATATTTTTAAGTCCATTTTAGTCAATTTCTAAGTACCATCATGTGCCACTAGTTAGAGCAACATTGGTACCTTTTTATTTACTCTATGGTTTCTTTAACATAGAGGCTCCAGCTAATTCATAATTTATCCACTACATCACTTTTATTAATACTTATTCTCTCTTCATTTTGCATCATAGAAACATTAGCTTTTAGTGCCAAGGGCTGTTTCAGTTTATAACATTAGATGTAATACGTTTTACATTGTGCTGTCAGCACATCTTTAAACCAGCAATCAAAATAAAACATAACTAGTTCAGTGCTACTGAAAATCACTAAGAGGATTAGACTTTCACTCAGTACTTAACTTTACATTTGACTAGCAAAAGTGGTGCTTAGAAAGGCACCATATGGGAAAGAAATAGACAAATGAAAGGGATCTTGTTTGGCTTAAATCCTAAAACCAGTGCTCAACTTGAATAACTGATCTGAACAACACAGTGATTTGGACTGTCACAGCCTTTCTCTACTGGCTATACTTTCTTATGAAAACTTAACTGAAGAGCAGAGTTTGTGAGTATAAATCAGGATAAGTTTAATAGGTACTGTTACAGGTGAATTGGTGCAATATCCCAATCCCAGTGTGTATATCCTTGATAACAGGGAGCCAGTTTAGGGAAATAATGTAGGGAAAATGTTCTACCTTAACTAAAGGATTTCACAGTTCTATGATAAATTTTATTTCCCAGATTTTTAGGATTCTGGCATTTATTGGCAGTGTATCAAAACAGGTGGTTTGGCAGCATAATTTCTTGCAATTCATACAAAAATAGTGTTTGATTTGGGCCCCTCTGTATATTGCCCATAATACAAAGAACATTGTTCTGATTCAATTGTCTGACATGCTAAGCACCATGAGATGGAAAAGACACTGCAAACTTGGGGTCTAAGGTTGACCTTTTAACATAATATATCTACCAAAAAAAAAAAAAAATACATTTGTCCTGTTGATCGTTGATCATTTTGTAAACAGAAAAGGTACACAAGGTTTTTAAGGCAAATCTAATTTGCCTGCAAATCTCTTGAGAACAAGGCAATGAATCTGATGAGAAAAATAATCTCAGTGGAGAAACCAAATCATTCTAAATCAACTCAGGACACGAAGTACTGCTGGGGAAATACCCCATGCTGGAGCACTCATACTAGGAGATCAAAGGACTCCCAGGTGGTGACAGGTTGGAGTAGTTCCTGTCTGCCTGCCTGGGAAGGGGAGAATCCTGTTCAGGCTCCAAAGCCCCACCACAACCATCTTGTGACTATTATGTGTCTCCAGCCTCCACATCACCACTTGCTATACTGGCCCATAACACTGTCTCATGCTAGAATTATGTGTCAGTTTTATGGACAGGTACGAAAGCAAATCCAAATTAAAATTCAACAGTACAAACAGTTGTTCCTTTAACTACCTTGATGTTCCACCACTTTGGATCAGCCTGAAGTCTGGTTAAACTTTGTTTTTAAACTGAATATTATTGTCATTCTCTCAGGTTGTACATTACTTCAACCACTATACTCCACTACAGGGTAGAAAGCTATTTTCTCAGCCATAAACTAGTGTATTTTAACAATATGTACATATGCACACACACGTACACACAAACACACACTCTTTGCAGTCTGAAATCTTGTCAGTCAGTCTACATGAGGCAAAGACTTCCATGAGAATATTATTTATTTTGTACAGCCCTTTTTATTCTGTCTGTCAATAGTCTGAATTTCTCTTCCATGGTTTTCAGGTTTAGCAGTTACTCCAGATGTTCACTCAATGTAGATTAGCCATGATTTCTATTCCTTGATGACTGTTTCCACCTACTAAGGAACAGTCTCCCGTAGCACCTTTAAAAGTTGCCTTTAAATCCTAATTATGTCTTTGCTGTTCATTATTTCTGGCTTGACTCTCTTGAAAGGAAAAATACCCTTGTATTTATACAACAACTACTTTGTAGCCAGCCTTTCCATGGTCAGGGGGTGGCAGATAAAAGTGGCCAGTGTGCATATTTAGATCACCTGCTCATTTCCCAGCTAGACAATCTGATTACTGAAAGCAACTGCCCCATGTCACAGGCATGGGGAGGACTGCACAGAGCTCTTCCTTTTATGAAACACATTAATGACCTATAAATTATGTTTAGATGTTGATAACTTGTGAGATGTTTTGCTGGGTGAGCAGAAGATTACCAAAGCAGACAGAATGGCTCCCGAGCAAAGCTCGTAAAGAACGCAGGTTATCTCCTTAGCAGCAATCTTTAAACAGAACTAATTATTTCATTACAGAAACTATCATGGCACCAGCTTTCACTTGTGTGAACCATCCATTATCACTGCAGTCATTACCTCTCCCACAGAAACCCTGGGTGCTGCATGCTGAGTTTAACAGGGAAACTGGAACTTGACCCACTCTCACACACAATCTACCTGTCATTTTGTCTAAATGTTGGTTTCTCAGTCAATACAAGGCTCAACACCCTTTTGTAAAAGGGAACTACATAGAAAACAAGAAGCTGCTCCAACGGAACAGTAGAATATTGATATAACAGCTCTTTCCCAAAGAACTTCTGAAGTGAGTATTTTCAAGCTGTTACAGATTGTACCACAAAGCCATTGTTAACTTTTTACAAATACACAGGCATTCACACTAAACTATGATCAAAATTGTCACTGGGTTCCTGGGGAATTATTTTTCTGAGTGACTCTTGTGACAGAATCCTGAAATACCACTGCATTTTATTTTAAGTACAAACCAGCTTTTAATCCTTATGATCTGGAAAACACCAGGACTCTGCACTAAATAGTATTAGCAATCAGGAGTGATGATTTACACAAAGCAGTTGCCCTATTTGAGTTTGTATTAGTGCAGCTTGAATATTGATTTTTATTGTTTTTTTCTAGATGAATGGGGAAGATATACTAAACATTTGGACAAAAGATGAAAAATGGGCAAACAGTTCTACTGTGCTGTGTAAAGACAGCAAATATACTCAGCTAATTACCATTACTAATACTGGGCATTGGTATTGGCAGATGGTTAAGCTCTTAAAACAGAAACAGTTTCCGTGGATTTCCTATCCTGATTTACCTGTTCTTTCTGAGCAGTTGCCTTGGGGCAAGGAAAGAGAAGGGTGAATAAAAGCAACCCCAAATAAAGTGGATATTAAATCAAGTCCTCTATGTGCAAATATTGCCACAACTAAATTATCCCTGATGACTATATTTTCTTGTTTGGCTAACAGAAAACTATTGCTTGAAAAGTTCTAGCAGTTCTCCCAAACTACTGAAGGAAAACGAATAATACTATCTTAAAAAAATAAATAAAAAACCACAGTGTAAAACAAATTATAACATACTTATATTTAGCAATTTTATCTTACTTATGAGGTGTTTTACTGTGCTTGCATTAAATGCCTCATGACTAAATCTGTATGGTTTTTCAATATTCACAGATAGTGCATAGCACATTTATTATATATTCTCTTCTTTATATTTTTACTGAATCATATTTTGATACATACAATTTCTTATACAGAAACTCCTTCATCTAGGCTAGAGACATTCGCTATTGTTATCCAACCCTTGTACCATTCGTGATATAAAGCCTTCATTATTTTTCCATAAAAAACACACCCACCAGTTCTGTTTATGAACTCGGTAGCCCACTAAACAAAAACACATGTGTGTACACTTACCAGAGAAAAACAGAAAAGATTCATGTTGGAATTGAGATCCACTCCAGCACCCTAAAATTGTGCTCCACAAACTCCCGCCGCACAATGCAGTTCCTTCTTGCTCTCCCAGCTGTTTGTACATTTCTCCCCGGAGATTACTGCAAGATAAAATCCCTGTAATAATCCACTGGATTCAGAGCCCATTACCAAATGAGACAGCCTTCCCCAGGCCAGCACAAACTGTTTTCTGAATTAAAGAGCAATGTTTACTAGCAAAACAAAAGCATGGTCTGAATGATTTTCATGAACTCAGAAAACGTTCTTTTGCAGGCTGTTGTTTCCATTAAAATTTATCATCTAAGAGAAATAAAACTCTTTCTGTCTGAGACTACTGGCACATACACCTAACTGAGGCAAATCTTCTCAGCTTACTGAGATTATCAAAAGACAGAAATTCTCATGAAATGCTGGTTTCCTATACACATGAATTAATACACAAAATTCAGTAATCATTATTGACTACAGCTTAAATGGAAGCCTCTTACTTACAGACCTTGGGAAAAAAAGCTTGTGAGCCACAAACAAACTATAAAAAATATCCACAACCAGCCAACCAAGAACCAAGGAGAAAGCTCAAAATGTACACCTGTAGTCTAAAGAATAGTTACCAAACTGCTGCCTAATGTTGATTGCTTGAGGGTGAAGATTAGGACTAAACCAATTTTGCCATTTAAAAACTTGGCAAATCTGGAAATTAAAAAAATTTTGGGAGTGGAAAAAGCTGATCCCAAGTTTATAGTGAGAGGAATTATAATGTATACAGATAGGCAAACAAAGGAGAAGCTACTGTAGAGAAACACAGTAGTCTATGCCACTAGCTGGTATAAATCAGGAAAATACCATCACCTATAGTGGAGTAGAACTGTCTAACAAAGAATTAATGCTGAAAGTACTGTCAGTCTCAATTTCTTCAGATTATGAAATACCTGAAATTAGACTGTGTTTGGAATAATATTGTCCACCAACTCACAATTAATTTCCCAAAAATTGATTTCCCACAGCTTTTACATGAATGGTATGGAATTTGATTACATGAACAAGCAGCAATTGGTACTGAAGAGAAAAGCTGAAATTCACCACAAATGGAGAGGCACTGTCATTTTGTGACCATGATCTTGATTTCCTTTCTTTGGGCCCACAGCTTTATATCTGTAAAGGACAGACATCTCTCATTTCTCCTACTTCTGACTGTTTCAGTTTAGTCTAGTAATTTTGTAGTCTGAATCTGCATTCCAGCAAATATGAAATGTCTGTACCTTGGCAGGATAAATACATTTTAACATAAGTTGGTTTCTACCCTCAGCAAAACCCTAACGAGGCTCACACAAACAAACACAGATAAGATTCAGGATTTTAAAAGGAAAAATCCTTAGTTTAAACTTTTCCAATTTTCTGTGAAATGTGTAAAAGTCTTTTTGAAGGCTTTTCCCAGACCTCCTTTTTGGTTATAATTCCAGGTTGGTTTCACATATTAGTAAAGTAGGGTTGGCTGTGAAGAGCTTTATGACAAACGTTATAATTTAGAAGTAAATTAATGAGAGACTTCTCCTTTAGTCCTCCTATAAACTTGAGGAACAGTAACAGATTTTGTCAATTACCACCTAGTGACACAAAAATAGACATTTGAGAGACCAAGCTTGCCACAGATGGGCTTGCATTTGCTTTATGTCTCACTTGCTAGTTTCCTTGTGAGGGAGCAAGTTCTCATCCTTTCTGTGCCTCAGGTTCTCCAGCTGGAAAAATTAAACTAAGAGCACAAACCTCATGTGCAGAGCACTATGAAAAGTAATGACCAAAAGCACCCTTTCCCAGCCACAGAGAATCACCTTTTTTTTTTAATGCCTATATGCAGTAATAGCTATGTGGAAAACTCCAGAAAGACTGAAGAGCCAGTAAAATGAAAATAAATAACTCAGAGGAGAATGTCTCTTTCACTCAGACTGATTTAATTCCTTGATTTTTCAGTTGTAGCTTTAGAGGTGACTTGGCTATTTACTCTAAAATATTTAGGAGGAATTTCCTCAATTTTATACCACAGATCCTCAAAGTAAGTATAACTCAAAAGGCAGACCTTAAAATAAGCTATTCAGTTTTCATTTTTCTTATATTTGTAGACATGCAGAAAAAAGAGTAATTTAAGAATAAACAGTAAAATAGAAAATGCAGCCTATATCTACACTACAGATACACATATAAGGCAAGAAACTGCGTAGGAAGGCAAAAATGCACATATTATTACATGGTTTTGGGTACTGTCAGTGTTAAAACTCTTCTCATGAAAAAGTAACACTTTAGATGTTTATTATTCACTGATACAGCCTTCTGTAGGGGTCAAGTTTGTTGATAGGCCTAAACTGTAGATGACATTAGACTACGAGATAAATCAAAAACTGTAAGGAAACACCTACTAGAATAATTAAAATAAGAAGCAACAGCTTATTATCAGGATGAATAAAATAAATAAAATACTCAGCAAGAGTTCATAAAGCCATTTGATATCACAGCTGTCTGTGTAAAGAACTTGAGCTTTGAAAATAATTAAAAAACAGTAGTTAAATAGATCAAATTTGAAGGTAGCATCAGTGCTGTGACTTCTATGTATATTTTATCTGGTATAAATAGTGCACTTTGCTGCAGCAGTAACATAATAGAACAGCAAACCCCCACTATAATGAGGGGACAGGAAAAAGTTTTTATCAAACACTTGAACCTTCACTTCCCAGCTTTCATCTTGAATTACTGTAAGCGTTTAGTTATCTTTCTTCATTGCTGCATGATCTCTACATGCTTGGGCTCTACATCCTCAAAAAAAAAAAAAAAAAAAAAAAAGAGTTGCACAAATTGAGACTTTCGTATATCGAATTTTTTATTTCTGCACAATGAATAGACTTCATAGGTGAGATCTTGAGGCATCCTTGGCCTTTTCAGGAGGCTGGATTTCAGCTGTGCATTCACAGCAAGTGGCAATCCATGATCTAACATGGCACACAAGCAGTAAAGGTCGAGCCATAGTGCAGGTACTCACAATGGAGCCCTAGCTCCAGGCTCCCCTTCTAATGACAGCCACTCTACTGGTGCAGCTTCATCTGCCACTTGGAAAACTCATCAGCAGGGCTGTGTAGTTCACAGATTTCTTTGTGTGATGGACAAAGACAAAATAATGTATTAGTAGTTGTTAACCTGGACACATTTCAGTGAACCTGGAAATAAAATTTACTCTTATTTTCTTCCTCCTCTGTTTTTTCCTCTTACAGCATATCAATCCTTAATTACAATGTGCATCTACTTCTCTTCTGATCATCATTTATTTGTCATTTGAAAGTTTTCATACAGGTTTAAACCTAAAAGTAACAATGCTACTGCCTGATATAATCTGAGTCTGAAACATGTAACTACTTCTATGCTGAATGGTCACATTTCTCTATTCACTCCAGATAAAGGGCTGAATTATTACTTTATCATCATTTCAAGGTAAACATAGTGCATTGCTACTATCTTGGTGGAAAGTGGGAAATTCAAAAGTTAAGTCAGAGGCTCTTGCTGTCCCATTTCTTTGGATAGAAGAACTTTCAGCACTTACTTTCAGCCAGTGCCTGCTCCATAGCCCACATATTCCCCAACATGTGAGGGTGATCCTGTAGGTGCACACTGGATAAAAGCCCTGTCTCCTTTCAGCTCCTCCTGTTCACCTCCCACAGGCAGGTGACAAAGCAGTTCTGTGCAGAGCTGTGTGCTCCACAACCCATGGCCAAGTGCTGGATGAGAAGCCCCTGTTTGAACCTGGGAGACTGCTTCTATAGGACAAGTTTAACATTTTCTGTCATGCACATCCCCTGAAGACACTCCAAATACTAGACACCTCCATTTCAGACCACAAACACAATAGTGTCTCTAAGACAGAGCTACTAACATTTGATACTCCTGAATCAGATGTTCCAATCAGTGGCTCTAAATTACATCTACTTAATAGTTTGGAAAGGACCCATGAAGTACCAACTAAAAATCTGACTCCTTAAATGGTATTGATTTTTTTTTTTTTTCTTTTAGAATCTCCTTCAATTTAGAGGCAGCTCCTTCATTTCCTCCTTTCACATTCAGCAGCTAATTAAAAATTGGTAAGGAAAAAGCTTCACAATCCTTCTCACCTCTGCCAAATTGCAATAGTCAGTTTCTCCTCTGAAAAGACAATTTTACAGATGCAGGGATCAATTCAATACAGCAGTTTTTACACCTTTACAACAAGGATTTTCAACCGAGTTTAGCTCAGTTAGAGATTATTTTAAGCTTACTCAACATAAAATGCTATAACATTTACTTCAACCCAGAAAATCGGGCAAATAAAGACAAGAAGAGCCGATATTCCCTAACTCAAAATCAAATAGGAAAGTAAAATGCTTTCACAGTTTCCAGAATCCAAGGAAAGCTCTGGGCCTATTAAAGTCACTGGCAAAATTCCCATCAAACTCTCTGCCATCAGAATTTCATCCACCTTCTCCTGCTAACTGATCACATTTAATCACAGCATCAAAAGAGCCCATGGTGTTTTCCATATGATTCATTGTATCATTTAGCTGTTCCTTGAGGTTAACATTCTTTTTAGGATAAATAACCACATTGTTCTTTCCCTTGTTCCAGAAGCTTTAATTTTGTTTTTCAGAGCATTTATATTTTAATGAAAGGAAAAATTGCCTCTCTGTTTTAGAGAGGAAATGTATATTTCCTAAACAGGAGGGCCAAATGCTCTGCTCTATAATTTACAGAAACTCAATGAATCAGGCCCACACATTCTTTATTGCTGTCTAGCACTATACTGCAATTTAGAGTGAAAACTGCTAACTTCTATCATCAGGTCAATTTATGTATTATCAGACAAAACTGATGTCTACAGTGAATTATGGGTATAGGAGTCATTATCTTCCCGGAGCACCTTGAAAACGAGATGTCTAATCTCAGTAATGTAAGTTTCCTGGTTAAATAAATCCCTTGTGCTTAGTAATTCTATGCATTTATAGAAAAGATGTCACCCCCTCACACACACTTCCTTAGACTTTAAAAAACATTTTAAATCCTCAAGGGGATTTGAATCCTCACTAAACAGAATTGATTTCCGTACTTACTTCTTAGTATTCTTAATCACACAGTTCATGCATTTGTGTTATGTAATGGATTGGGAAATTCAAAGAACTGGCCTGTTTAGAAAACATTTAGTTTTCCATCACCCCACTTCCCTCCTACTTTGATGACTTTTTTTCTTTTTTAAATATCAAGATGACAGCACCCTGCTGGAAACAGCTCCAAACAATCAGTGCAGACACCCAAGCCTGGTGTGACCAGTTAAAACAGAATTTGGAAAGGCTAGCAGAGGTTTCCCAATCCACTCTGCGAGAAAGATTACCTCTCCACTTTTGCCTATGAGAATTCAGGTTAAGGCCTGTAGTGATCTATTTCTTCCTTAAGAGCATGATCCAAAGCTAAATGAAGCCAAAAGGAATCCATCTATCGATCTGAGCATTTCTGGCAATTTAATTCAGAGTTCCTCCACAGATTTATATGTTATGTAGGATCGAGCCTGGGGGCACATCTTTGTCAGTGACAGAACAGTGGGATTGAGTTCACTCTCAGCAGATTTGCTGAGAACACTGAGCTGTGTGGGGCTGTGAACAGGCTGGAGGGAAGGGATGCCATCCAGACCGGCCTTGACAGGTCTGCATGAACCTCATGAAGTTCAACAAAGCCAAGTGCAAGGTCCTACACCTGGATCAAGGTAATCCCAAGCACAAAGATAGGCTGGGAGGAGAATTGATCCAGGGCAGCCCTGGGAGAAGGAATTGGGGGTGCTGGTGGGTGAGAGGCTGGCCATGCCCCGGCCGTGTGCTCTGGGAGCCCAGGAATCCCCTGTGTGCTGGGCTGCAGCCAAAGCCCCGTGGGCAGCAGGGCAGGGAGGGGATTCTGCCCCTCTGCCCCGCTCTGCTGAGACCCCACCTGCAGGGCTGCACCCAGCTCTGGGCTCCCAGCACAGGAAGGACAGGGACCTGCTGGAGCCAGCCCAGAGGAGGCACCCAGGTGATCAGAGGGATGGAGCAGCTCTGCTGTGGGGAAAGGCTGAGAAAGTTTGGGTTTTTCTGCCTAGAGAAGGAGATGTTCTGGAGAGACCTTAGAGCACCTTCCAGTACCTGAAGGGACCCTACAAAGACAGGTACAGAGTTTAGAAGAGCATGTGGTGACAGGGCGAGGGGAAATGGCTTCAGACAGACAGAGAGTAAGTTTAGATCAGCTGTTAGGAAGAAATTCTTCCCTGTAAGTGTGGTGAGGCCCTGGCACAGGTTGCCCAGGGAAGCTGTGGCTTCCCCATCCCTGGAAGTGTTCAAGGCCAGGTTGGATGGAGCTCTGAGCAACCTGGTCTAGTGGCAGGTGTCCCTGCCCATGGCAGTGGGGCTGGCATGAGATTATCTTTAAGGTCCCTTCCAACCCAAACCACTCTGATTCTAGGACAGTCTATCCTAACTTGCCCCCAGTTCCTGTGGCCATAGGCACCTATTCTTGTTCCCAAGTGCCACCTTATCTCCAGGACATACCCACAGATGGCTGCTGACAGCACCACGCTCCGAGTGAAACAGGAGCCAGCTGGTTCTCACAGCCCACCCTCCATCCCTACACCTCCATGAGTAGCCTCTCAGCAGAATGCACTCGTTTGTCCATAGCATCATTTTTTCTGCTGTTTTCAGGTCTGGAACTGGTTCTTAGCCAGCCAGTTCAGATTTGCATCTGCCTATATTTGTACAGGCAACACAAAGTTAAAAATATTCTTCTGTCCTCAGGAATCTTCCCCAACACTTTTTGACACTCTCACTCATAAAAATTAGGAGGAACTCACTGGAAGACAGTGAGGCTACAGCAGCATCTGGAATAATAAAAATAATAATAAAAGCCTAACAATTACACTGATTAGCTCCTTCTCTTATTTTCTTATCTAGTTCTCATTTTCTTATCAGGTTTGTGTGAGACTCGTCATTTTGGAAATCAAAATTAGGAACTCAAAAATTCCCCATTTAGTTTTTATTTACCTAATCCATGGATTCTTAGCTGATTTAGATATGTACCTTCAGCCTGTAGACTGTTCTTTTATATATCATTCCCAATAAATTCGGCTGTACAAGCAACACATTTTGATTACACTAATTCTAACTTAGATTCAGGGGCTTTATAAAACCATTTTTCTGATAAAAGAGCAATTCTTTTATACAGTCTGAAAAGAGCAGCTATCCATATCAGTTACACGTGAAAGAGTGCAACTGTTGCTGTTTTGTCAAATAAAGCTTTTCTTTAACACTCTGCATCTTAGGTTTCAATCTCTACTTAGTAAAATCCAATGAGATTCTAATATTCTTCTGAAGTGTGAGCACCAATGCAGACAGGAAGTACAAAATCTGCTTGAATGACAACGGTCTAAACACTTAAGGGCTGCAAATATAGTTATGAGCTGGAATAGACCACATAAAAGAGTTCATGCTTCAGCAAGAAATAGATGCGGCCCACAGAGCACTTCTCCCCACCTTGCTGGTTTACACAGCTTAACAGCTCCAAACTGTTTGGATGGAGCATTTATATCCTTTGAAGTTGCTCTGGATAGGTCCTGAGCTGGTGGATATCAGCAAAGCTTCGTATTTCTCATCTGGGCTGTGCCAGCTGATCCGGTGTCCCCAAGCAGTCACACCCGGGCAGCAAATCCTTAGGACAGTATTATTTTTTGGAGGCAAGGAGACATCAACAGATGCAGTGGCAATTTGAGCTGTTTACATCCCTGTGCATGTGACTGCAGAGCCTCCAGCTTGGAGTGTCCTCGTTTTTGACTATCCATGACCCTGCTACACTGTCTTACTGCCTCTCCATGTGTTATAGCACTTTCCATCACTTCTACAAACATACTATGCCATGTGAGAGACAAACTGTATTTGCCTTTTATGGCCCCTTTGAAAAAATGGCAGTTCTCGTGCCTGATGGCAACTCGTGCCTTTATGTACCTCCAAAATATGACCCGTCTGTACCAGCTATCACTGGCTTTTATTAAGGTAATCAAATATGCAGAAGAGGTCAATGTTAAGGGGGAAAAGTCTGTACACTGCTGTCAGGACACGTTGCAAGAACGACACATGGTTGGTGTGTTCTAAAATATTTAGGGAAAACAAAATTTAAATTTGATTATCACATCCCATCAGTAAAAAATTGCATCGGCTACACAGTGTCTGCACCAGCCACATTAAACCCAGGCTTCTACAGTGGGAACAGTAGATGCCATCTGCAGCCCTAGAATAATCTTGGCAGCACACCAGCACGTATTCATTTCTGTGGAGAACAGCCTTGCTTGCTGTAGCTGAGTCCTCATGGTACCTCAGATGGCCAAATTGTCTCAGAGCAAGTAACTGGATATTATCACTCATTTAAATCATCCTAGTTAAATGAGATGCTCAGAGTTGGCAGTTCCAGAATCTTTAAAGGTTGAGCAGGGTAACCTTTCTTGCCCCCATGCCCTGATTTAGCAGAACATGATTACCTCAGGCAACTGACCAAAAGCCTGTGATGGACAACTTGAAAACTGGAACATACATG